>CAUYQU010018151.1:0-23090 GCA_963574635.1 Cheracebus regulus | reverse complement strand
TCTCACTCATAGGCGGGTGTTGAACAATGAGAACACATGGACACAGGGAGGGGAGCACTATACGCTGGGGTATGTTGGGGGGAAATAGGGGAGGGACAGTGGGGGGTGGGGGGTTGGGGGGAGATAGCATGGGGAGAAATGCCAGATATAGGTGAAGGGGAGGAAGGCAAGAAATTACACTGCCACATGTGTACCTATGCAACAATATTGTATGTTCTTCACATGTACCCCAAAACCTAAAATGCAATAAAAAAAAAAAAAAGATAATTTCAGAAGGAAATAATTTAAGACATTCGTACTTTCAGGTCAGTTCGCTAGTGAAGTATTAACTCTGTATGAAGATCATCCCGGTGAGTTCTGACAAAGCATCCTGTTCTAGAGATGAGAAGACAGAGGCTTACCCCAGTGAGAGGGGCCAGTGCATTGCACAGGTGGGCGCTCACTGTGGTGCTGCGAAAATGGCCACAGAAGAGACCCAGTGGAGGTCCCACAGCAGAGAAAGGCTGAATTGCTGTGGTGATCAGCCTGGCTTCCAGCTGTGTGGGACACTGAGGCCCCAGGTCTCAACCTGCATGGCTATGGGCACGTCTTCCTCAAGACAGCATGGCGGAGAAATGGGCCCACCACATAATTCCCTGTCCTTTTGGGGTCAACAGCGCTACTACTCATGCTAATGTGTGAGACTTGGTGCTGGTGTGGAACCGCAGCCAGACCACCTGTTACAAGGACACCTGGGGCAGAAGTCAAAGCATGGTACAATAGTGAAATGCAAAAATAATTGTGGCCTGAAGTAAAATAGTATAAAATAGTATCTTTTCTGATACTCCTAGGGACATGTGGAACAGAGACTTTGCACCTGGCCAACGAGAGGGCTGGGCGGTGAGGTGGTGTTGAGGAGTGTAGTGTGATGAGTCCCTCCACAGCTTGCTTAAGGCCATTATGTCCACTGCCCAAGACTTGTGTGCTGGGCAGTGAGCCAAGGCCACTGACTCACCGAGAAGCAGGTGTTCCTGAGGACCCGAAAGTCCCAGAGAATATCTGAGAACCAAAAACGCAAACAAACTTACTGCTCCAACACACTAGGCAGAGCCAGAACATTAGCCTAAAAGCAGTTGAGAGGTGGGAGGCAGCACAGACCACTAGAGCTGTCCTGCAGCCATCCACGGGTGCCCTGCATGTAAGTCCTATCAACTCATCTACTCCTCAAGCTGAGCTTGTCCGAGCAGTCTTTGGGCTAACAGCACCTTCTCAGTTTGTGGGGGCACATTCCAGTCGCAATAGGGAGGACATGGGGCCTGGATGCCTGTGGGAGCAGAAGTGCAGCCTTTCCCAGCAGCGAAGCCCTGACAGAGCAGGTTAGGGAGGCATCTGGGCCCCAGGGCCCTCTCTGAGAGTGTGGAGTCTTCTCTGCACCCACACTCACCAGCAGCCCTCATGATCCTTGTTGGCAGTGAGGGGCCTCTGCCCTGGTGAAGGGAGCTGGAGCAAAGGACCCCACTGAGCAGCTCCTGCGGATCTCCTGAACAGAGCTCAGTAGTGACAGTTCCCGCAGCAGAGCAAAAAGCACAGAGCCTTCCCTGCCATCATCCAGGCTGTTCATGCAACAGGTGACCTTCTGGCCTCCAGGCCACACACAGATCCTTGTGTGACAAGGAATTTTACCCAAGAAGGAAGAAAATGGCCACCTGAGGGTTAGAAATTCACTTTGGAGAAGATGAGAACAGCCCAGCACTCACCTTCCCACCATGCCAGCCAGGATCTGGGGTGTAAGCGTGGCAAGACCTTGAGGATGGCACCACTCATTCATCTGCTCCTGCCCAGGGCAGGCCTCCCCTCACATCCCTGCTCCCCTGCACTCAGGCAGAGGGGCGTGGCTGCCCAGACTTGCTCACAGTGATGGCCTGCCCTGGACTGGCCTGCCCTGGCTGCTTGCATTTCCTTTGGGTGTCTTTGGAAAAATGGCTTGTGGTGAGGGCTGAACCAATATCTGTAGCATCAGGAAAGGCTCTCATGCCAGGGTTTCCTGAGGCTACAGCCTGGATAAGTCAGCAGGATGCTCCCTGGCCAAGTGCTCTGGGACAGGAGCTATTTCTAAACTGTGGGTCCCTGATTACAAGCATTTCAGGTTCTATTGGGGCCTATTGCCAAGGAAATGAGGTCACTTCCTGAGGTCACCTTACCTGGCCCCTCCTCTGATAAGATGCCAGATGGTTCTCTTGGCTGCTGTCTCACCTCCTACTCTATGACATCTCCACATCTGTGCACAATTACAAGAAGGTTGCCTCTCTACAGCTGTTGTGGAAGGCCTGAGTACAGCCAGGGTCCCGGCTCTGAGGGACAAACCTGGGTTTAGATCCAGCTTCTTACCACTTACATGACCCTGGATAAGCCACTGTGCCTCTCAGGGTCTCCTCACGTGGGCCCCTGCACCATGAGGATCCTTCTAGCACCTGCTTCCTGGGGCTGTCTTCAGGCCTGTGTGAGATGATGCTTATGAAACCTGTGGGCTGCACTACTGAGTATGTGTGAGAGGAAATGAAGTCATTATGCAAAAAAAAGATACTTGCACACACATGTTTATAGCAGCACAATTTGCAATTGCAAAAATGTGGAACCAGCCCAAACACCTATCAATCAATGAGTGGATAAAGAAACTATGTATATATTAACTATGACAGAATACTACTCAGCCATAAAAAGGAATAAATTGATGGCATTTGCAGCAACCTGGATGGGATCGGAGACTCCTATTCTAAATGAAGTAACTCAGGGATGGAAAACCAAACATTGTATGTTCTTACTCATAAGTGGGAGCTAAACTATGAGAATGTAAATGCATAAAAATGACATAATAGACTTTGGGGACTCAGGTGGAAAGGGTGGGAAGGGGGTTAGGGATGAAAGACTAAAAATCAGGTTCAGAGGTTCAGTGTACACTGCTCAGGTGATGGGTACACCAAAATCTCACAAATCACCAGGAAAGAACTTACTCATATAACAAAGCACCACCTGTTACCCGAAAACCTAAGGAAATAAACAATTTAAAAATAAAAGAAACCTGCAGGCCGGCATCATGTGTAACCAATGCACAATATTAGAGATAAAATAGAGGAAGGGGTGAAATGTAGCATGGAATACAACTGAAAGCATGCCTGTGCTCCTGCTGTGTAACCTTAGAAATGTCACTTCCTCACTTGACCTCATTTTCCTGTCTGCACATTCTCCTGTCATGCTCCGTACAAGTCTTGCTATGACTTCCCATTATATGTAGATTCAAATCCACATGCCTCATCTCAGGCTCCTTAGTGGCTGCCACAACTCCCACCTCCTAGTTTATGCATCACGTGTAACTCCCTTCCCACGAATGTTGACTAGACTTAGCATCTCACTTCTAACAATGGAATATGGCAAAAGCCATAGATATCTCTTCCAGGATTCAGTTATAAAATAACTGTAGCTAATGTTGCACTCTCTCTCTTCTTCTCTCCATATTTATCTATTTCACTCTCTCTCCCATGTGCCCTAGGACCTCAAGAGGGTAACAGATGGAGAGGCCCTGAGGGCCTTTGCATAGATTGAATTCTCCCAATGAGCTTGGAAGTGGATCCTGCCCCAAGTGAGCCTCTACTGAAACAGCAGCCCCAGCCTTGTGTGACAACTTATGGCAGAAGTGCCCAGCTGAGCACTGCTGGGTTCTTGAGCTACAGAAACTGTGAGATGTTGAATGTTTGTTGCTGTAAGCCCCTGTGTTTGGAGCAATGTTTCCTATAATAATAGATTCCCTAATACAGTCTACCTGCTTCAGAATCTGCCACTGCCCTTCATCCTTCCTCACCTCCTCAATCACACTGGCTGCCTTTCTCACCATCCCCCTGGCCAAACTCACTTCTGTCTTGGAATCTCTGTGCAGTTGAACCTTCCCCCAGCATGCCATTCCCGGACTTATGAAGGGTTGATTCCCGCTTGTCATTCTGCTCCCAGAGCAAATGTTACCTCACTGAGGGCCTTTCAGAACCCCCATGCAGAGGTCCCAGATCTTCCTTATGGCAGCCTGATTTATTTCTGGACAGCACTTGATCTTTTTTCTTACCTTTACAGTCATATGCTGTATAAGGACATTTCAGTTAATGACAGACCACGTATGTGACGGGGGTTTCATGATGCTATAATGGAGCTGAAATATTCCTATTGTTTAGTGATGCCATTGCCGTAGTAATGTTGCAACCCAAGGTATGACTCACTCGTTTGTGGTGATGTTGGTGTAAACAAACCTACTGTGATGCAAATCATGTAAAAGTAGAGCCCATACAATCATACACAGTACACAATGCTTGATAATGGTCATCCACTACCATTTTGCTGGCTTATGTATTTATTGTACTATACTTTTTAACATTATTTTAGAGTGTACTCATTCTCCTTATAAAATGTATTTATTATGTACGTGTATATGTATGTATGAGATAGGGTTTTATTCTGTCATCCCTGGTGAAATGCACTGATATTGTCATAGCTGACTATAGTCTTAAACTTCTGGACTTAAGCAATCCTTCTATCTCAGCCTCCCAGGTAGCTAGGACCACAGGAGCATGCCACCTGCCCAGCTAATTTTCTTTTTTTCATAGAGACAGGTTCTCATGTTTTATCCAGGCTGGTCTTGAACTCCTTGCCTCAAGTGATTCTTCTGCCTAATCCCCCCAAAGTTCTTGGATTATGGGTATGAGTCACCACACCTGGTCTTGGTTTCTATTTTTGAAAGTTTTCCCAATTATAATGCATATGTCTCTCTCTCATGTTTTTTTTTCTAAGAGCACTTTTGCATTTAGAGGTACAATAATCTATAATCGATTTATGTGTATGGCCTGAGATAAAAATCAAGATCTTTTGTGTGTGTGTGTGTGTGTGTGTGTGTGTGTGTGTGTGAATGTCCAATAAGCTTGGCACCACTAGTGGCAGTATCGACATTATTCACTTACTGTACTGTCAACTCTTTGTCATTAATAGGTTGGTCATATATATTTTGTAAAAGTAGTTTTTAAAAGGATTATATTTTAGTTGAAGTTTAATTGACAATTTCTTACTGGTAAAACCTCTAGTTTTGTTTGTTCTGTTTTTATTGCATTCTGGATTTCTTTCATAGAAACCTAAAGCACTGGGACTGCCACTATAACGGCCTCCCTGTTAGGATTTTAAAATACTTGTTTTTATTTATTTTACATATCTATTATGTATCCATTGATCTGATTCCTTAGAAGTTGGGTCTATTATTTCTAAGTTCCGTTAGCAACATTTACATCAAGTAACTGTTCACAGCACACCTGCTGTCTTATTCCATGTGTGATTCAGTAGACATCCAGGCATCCAATATTATATTTATGAACCCCTACTATTCTTTCTTTTCTATAACGATAACTTTGCAACAATGCATGAAGTCCATTTTAGAAAATTTCTTTATTTTGAGACTGATGAGAAAGAGCCTTGCTTCATCACTGAGGCTGGAGTGCAGTGGTACAATCACGGCTCCTTGCAACCTCTGCCTCCCAGGTTCAAGCAATTCTCATACCTCAGCCTCCCAAGTAGCTGAGATTACAGGTGATTTCATTTTTGATTCTACTTTGTCAGGAGTTCCTTGACCACGCTCAGAATTGATGACTGTTAGAAAAACTCCAAAGACTTTGAAAAGCTGTTACATTTATGGTTATAATTTATTAAATAGAAAAGATACAGATTTTTTACATTAAAATTAATCTCTTTACTGGCAGAATTAAATTTTAAATCCTGAGAAGAAAAGAGAGAAGGGAGAAGAGCGCTGGGTGTCTGGTGCCCCCAGCCACTGGCCCGACACATGCATGGCATCTGTGCATCCAGACACGGGGCATGGCATGCACACTCCACTGGAGAGATGCAGGCCAGTGTTCCCAGAGCCTGCTCATGGCTCCTTGTACTGCGGGACAACAGAGGGGTCAACAGCCAGCAGTGATTTTTGCTATGGAGCGGGTATCTGTTCTTTTTGGTAGGATCAGGAAAGGCTTCCCCTGTGAAGCCAGAGTGGTGGCAAGGATCCTGCCCCAGTTTCTAAAAGATACAGAGTATATTTAGGAAGGAAAATAGGAGGTAGGGAAGCTTCCAGTGGAGAACAAGTGCACACCTCCAGTTGTCCTGTCACAGTGGAGTCACACAGGCGGGACACAGTTTTTCCAGTTATAATGTGACATGTGCAAAGTGTTGCCAAGTAGGGAAACCAACCAGAGTCTTGGTGTCCAAAGTGTTTTGTTGGGGTTTAATCACATAGGCATACAGTGGGCACACGACTGGCTCTAGCTACTCACTCACCACTTCTATTGCAGAGGTCAAACTAATACATCATGGCCCAGAGATCCATGAGCACAAAAACAGATATTCACTACGACTTACATGGCTAGAATCAAATATATGTTGTTGCCCACGACCTCCAGTGGACTAAGACAATCTTCTTTATGAGGCAAAATTTTCCAAGGCCCTGGTGGTTATCCTCTAGGGGCAAGTGTAGAGCCAGTTTTGAAGACCTTTAACATGTATATGGTTGGGGAAGTCTATTGAATTAATATTTCACTGCAGAGCTTTATAAAGGTAAAATATAACTATTATTGGTGCAGGATTTTTTTTTATTGAATTATTTGTCACAAGGCCTAAAGCAGTCAACAGTTCACTGTTGAATGAATAAATGATTTCCCGATACTTGTTCTCAGGCATGGAAGTGTTCAAGACTCAAATAGGAAGTTCTTGGTGATGCAAGAATTTCCTTAAACTAACCATTTATTCATTGTGTATTAATACTTAATATATACACAAACAAGCAAATAGAACTATTAATTGAGATGAGCTAACAACTCAGAATTCTGAATAAAACTACAGCTAGATATTTACCATGTTCTATCTCCAGCTAAGGCTGATCACTTTTGGCTGTCCATGTATGGGGAACACTAACTACAAATTACATGTCAAACATGTTAAGAATATTCCATGATACTTGTTAAAGCATAATACGAAATCCTTTAATGAGAATAATAAGATGAGTATAGACACCACTGAAGTGAGATTTTGTCATTGGGGATAAAGATTGTGCTCAATTCTGGGTGCAATATGGGTAAGTAAGAACTTATAGCCAAGGAGCTGAGTAAGAACCGATGGATGAAAACTTAGAGGAAACAAGGATGAGGGGTATTCCGGCTAAAGCAACCAAGTGAATTCTTGCTGGGGAAAGCAAGGGTGGTCAGGCTTGTCGGATGGTGGACAGTGAGAAACCTGGTGAAACATTGAGGCTGATCAGATATCAAGGATGAATTGTTCTTGTTAAACTGACTTTTCAAGGTAATTTGCTACAACTGAATTTTACAAAAAAGTTTATAGAGGGGCCTAGAGGAAGGTACAGAAGTCTGACAAAAGGAATAACAGAATAGGAGTCACTCTGAGAGAGACTCGACACTAGGACCTAGAACTGGAATTGTTTGCTTGATAAGGAAGTCACAATTTCTTTCTATTATGTTTTACTTGAAAATGTGATTTAAGACTGTAGAGGAGTTGAAGATGAGAAAAGGAGACATAGCCTGCATTTATGACAAGAAGATGGCCAGTTTATCATTTTCTGTCTAGATCTGTTATATCAAACGTGGACTTGTCGACATTCAAGCCGAACATGCATGGTCAGTGCAGCAAAACGATTCCAAGTGCCAAAGCTAACACAGCGAAAAAATAAGGTATCTTTGGGTAAATTTAGTCCCAATTAAGTAGAAAAAAATAAATAAGTAATACATATTTATGAACCTTAGATGGCTAATAAGTGAATACATAAATTAATTATGTGGAGAAATCAGGCAAGCTGAGTAAGTATACATTAAACAAAAAATGTTGGAAATAGAAAAGAAATGCTCAAAGATCTTGTAGACATAGTTAGAATTGCTTCGTTGGAGGCATTTTTTTCCCCCCAGACTTACTTATTCTATGTTTTGGTAACTGTTTATTCTGGTGGCTATTTATATGATTCCATTACAGGTCACATAGACACTTTCTTAGGCACGGTTCAATAGTTAGAGAAAAACTACAGGATAGGAGACCCAACTTCACACTTTATAGGAAGTTAAATAATTGGTTCTGTCACTGCCATGGGGCACATGTATTATCTCTTACATGTGCAGTCCTGGGTTAGCTGAACACATGATTATGTTAAATTTGATGTAGAAATGCAAGCAACATGACAGGACAATTCTGATTTGATAATTTTATTCCTGGAAATCAACTCAATGAAGAGGAAGAAAGATATCAAAGAACAATGTAACTGAGTGAAAACATTAAAAAGAACGCATGGAAAAGATTCCATGTAAAGAGTCTGATTTTACAAAATTCAGCTCCAGTTACTTTTGAGAGGAGACCTTCATTTTCCTTTTTTTACTGTATAAGATTAAGGCTGTCCCAAGGACCATCAACTGGAATCAAAGGGCTGGACCAGTCTGGCTTGAATAATTATCCCTGCCTGCGAGAAAAGAGTAACCCTGCTGCCTTACGAAGCCAAAGATAACAGTTAGGGCAAACAATAGATGCATTAAAAAGCCTGAAAGAAAAGTCAGCATAATGAGATAATTTGTAAAATAAGGAAGCATTTTGAAAAGCTTTCGCATATTTCTAAAAATCTAGAATGGCACACTCTGCCCCAACAAAAATTTTGGGAAAGGCTAAGATCTCATGTATGCCTGAAATGTATGCTATGAGTAACAGGAAGTGAAGGCAAAAGTCAAGTTGTAGACTGTGTGGCTGTGTTAAAGGCATGGTTCATCACAGAGGCAGACTACAATTGTGAAGATAGGAAATGCGTATTCTCTAGACACTTAAAAAATCTTCTCTTCAATCAAGAGCCAACAACTAATGAAACATATGTATCAGTGACCACTGATGACAAAGAATACAGCTTTACAAATAAACTGAAATGGTCACTAACTAAGTAACTGCAACTCACGACAGACAGCCACAAAGCCTAGGGAGGGAGGAGAATTTGATTTCCAGATTTACTACAGTATAGTATTCAGCACGTTTAGTTCTCAAAAATAAAGGATGATGAGGCAGCAGGATGATGTGCTGCCAGATGGCTGTGGCCCACCGGAACCTGAGACCCTGCACCACCCTCTGCAGAGCTCTGTGGCCTGGCAGTGAGAACGGTGTCCTGAGGCTTTGCCCGTCCTCTTTCTGGTGTCCAGAGGTGTTGCCACCCACTTGCTCTTTCTTTTCTTTCCTGAGGCCTGAGATGGGGGCTGCTTCCTGTTGTAATTAGTGGGGAGGCTGGGCTGCCATCTCCCAGGAGGGAGGCAGTCCCCTCTCAGAGTGACTTCCCCACCATCCACCCAGAGAGACACACCCGTCTGTTGGAGGGGGAAGCTTAGGGCCAGGTGGAAACTGTGTGAACAGAAGCTGAAAAGAGGCACCTCCCAGAGCTGTGAGCAGCCCTCCTAGGCGTCTTGGGGTGGGTAGTGGAGAGAGCCCAGCAGGCTGGAATGGGCTGTTTCACAAGACTGGGAGATCCCATCTACTTACTGCCAGAGGGTGCCTCCTGAAAGGTGGCCTCCGTGACCCTCACAGCCCCAGCCCACGTGGGGTGGAAATACCAAACACCTGCCTAGGACAGCCAGGTAAGCAGGGACATGCAAGGACTCAGGTCACAGGCACCAGGAGGCTGTAGGGGGTGGGCAGGGCTGAGCAGGGAGCTGGAAAATGTTCATCTCATCCCAGATTTGATCCACTCTTGGCATTAGCTCCTCTGGTTTTCCCTAAGCCCGACCCCCTGGCTGGTTTCTCCTCTCCTCCTTGTCTTCTCCATCCCGGAGGGCCCAGAGGCTCAGCCAGCACACCATCTGTCCCCAGATTGTAACTGTCTCCACACATCTGTTCCTTGATGACAGTCAACAACACTTGCACATCTTTCAACATTTCCAGGACCAGAAGCCCCACCTCCGAGCTGAACCCCTCCACAGCTGGGCAAAGCCCCCTTGCCACTGTCCACTGATGGGATCCCCCTCCGAGCCGAACCCCTCCACAGCTGGGCAAAGCCCCCTGCCACTGTTCACTGATGGGATTGGACCCCTCATTCAGCCAGTACCTCCTGGGGGTGCCCTCCTCTCTAACAATCATCAGAGAGACTCTCACAGAAGGGGTGCTGCATCCACACCTGCTGAGACCCGTTGGCTGCTCCTGGGCCAGGCAGCCACTCAGTGAATATAGCCACCAAGGCCCCCTCCCCACAGCCTGGTGCAGACCCAGCAGGCACCCTCTGTCACGTGCACACGGAAGGGCACAGCACACACTGGGTGAGCTGCTGCAGCTGTTGGTTCTGATTTCTTCATGGGAGGAAGTCAGCGCCTGCAGTAGCTGGGGCCCAGCAGGATGGCGGTCAGGAAACCAGCCGCATCACCCTTGACCTAGGCAGTGAGCTCCATGGGACCCCTTCCAGGTTGGTGGCAGCTCAGCTCCACAGAGTTCCCACTGCTGAGGACGAGTTGTTCCTGCAGGCAGGGTTGCCTCAGGCCTGGGACCTCAGCAAGTGAGATGAGTGACTGTGAAGCACACACACTGAAACGTGGCACACATGGGCTCAACATCCCCTTGGGAGGCACCGTGGTACCCTCTCTCTAGAGGCACAGCAGTGGAGGCCATGGCAACCATGAGTGAGGAAGGATCTGACCCAGAGCCTGGAGTCCTACCACACAACCCTCAAACCCTGGGCTGGAAACTTCCTCTAAAGGGCCAGGGATCAATATTATCAGCTTTGGCAACCATTTTCTGTGCCAAGGGCTTAACTGTGCCATCATAGCCAGACAGCAGCCTTCCCCCGACCACCTGTACATAGACAGGCATGGCTGGACTCCTGTAGAGCTTTATTCATGAACAGGCAACATATACTTTATGACATCACAGTGTCACAAAGTATAATTGTTTCGATTTGTTTGAACATTTGGAAATGTAAAATCCACTCTTAGCTCATGGGCGGCACAAAAGCAGGCAGGGACAGGTTGCACTTGTCTGAACTCTGGCTGAGACGGAGCTCAGAGGAGTGGATGACGGGGTGGGCAAACCCAGCCCCTCACAGTGGAGATTCACCCCAGGAGGGGTCCCTCTCAGCACTCCCCTTCCCACCCCTCATCTTGGCTTCAAGAGCAGCTCAGATGGAGACTGGGGGAACAGAATGAGCCTCAGCAACGAGGATGGAGATGCTGGCTCAGGCAGCTGTGTGGACGGATCCACTCAACAGTGCACACTGCAGGCGCCATGTCCACCAAGCTGAGCACAGACACAATCAGCCCAGGAGGCTGTGGTGAGGGTTCTTTGGTGTGTGGGTGTTCTCTGGGGGAGGGAGCAGTCTCTACCCTCAGCTTATCTGGAAGTGCCACACAGCGGTCATTTCAGAAAACACACACTGAGAAAAAGAGCAAAATACAAATAGGACACCAGGTTTGGCCAGTTGGATCTCACAGGCCAGTGGAGTGAGGAGGCCCTGCTGGGCCTACTACGGTGGTTGGTGGTGGGCTCCTTCCTACAGGGAGGTTGGGTCCCCCAACTCACAAATGAAGACCCACATAAAGTCCCCATAGGCTCAGGGGAGAGTCAGTCATCATTCGGCAAGGGAGTCAGAGCTAGAGCCACAGGGCAGGTGAGGAGCCCTGGACACATCACCCTGAGGGCTGAGAAGCTGGGGCAGGGGCACACATCCAGGGGTAGGGGCATGCAGGTGGCCCCCAGACCCCTCCCCCTGCCCAGTGCCTGCCCATCTCCCTAGGAGCCACTAAGGCCTGAGACCCAGAAACAGAACACCTAATCTTCACACCCAGGCTTCTCTGCCAAGGCTAGACAGTGTCCAGTGTAGGCAGGCAGTCTGGGTTTGGGTCTGGGACAAGGGTGGGAGTCTCACTGGGTAGGCCTGCTTCCCCAGACCCAGCTGGGATGTTTCACTCACCACCTGTCATTCTGCCAATGTGTAGGCCAGATGTGGGGGCCCAGCTGCACACTCTGCCCACAACAACCACGGGCCCAATTCTGCCCATCCCACCTAACCTGGCCCCACATGTCCAGTGCCCATCAAGATCCTGCCAGCCGGGATCCATGCTCATCTAAAGCATTTACATGTGGCTGCATCCTATAGGGACCCACAGCTCAGAAACAGCCCCTGTGGACCCCCATGGTCAGGGGGTCTCCTAATCTAACACCTAGCTCTCCAGTGGCGGCCATCATGTCTGTTGGGGACCAGCAAGCACTGGCCGCTGATGGCCCTGAAGAAGCAGAGAATGGGCTGGTCATGGCAGCCTCAGGCCTGGGCCCTGGCCTCAGGGAAACAGCTGGTTAGTTCTGATTTGGACTGGACATTGACAACAGGCCACACCACGTGCACAAGTGTTCTCTTCAATCCGGTTTAGCAGGAGGCTGGGGACCCGGTGCAGCCCCTAGGCCAGTGATGCACAGTGGTTCCAGCTGTGTATGGTGGGGAGCTGGAAATGGTCTCACGTTCAGCTGAAAGCTGACCCCGACCTGCTCACCCACACTGCACAGGGGCCCTGGACCTCAAGCAGAGGCAGGCAGCAGAGTTGCCATCTCCTGGGATCAACAGAAGCCCACAGAGTCCTGAGAAAGCCCTCAGGGGCTGAGCTGGGGGAGTCAGGTAGGAGGATGCCAAGTGAAGGGCAGTGTGCAACCGGGTGACTGGGACTAAGAGTTCAGGGTCTAGCTGGCCCTGAAAAAATGACAACAGGACAGAGGCCAGCTGAAGCCCTCCACACCCCAGCCAGCTGCTAGGCACACATGGTGCCCCTTGCTTTCCCAGAGGTCCCAGGAAGGGCTCATTCTTAATCAACAAAATGGGGACCCCACCCACACCCACACATGCAGTGGTGTCTATACACATCAGAGAACAAAACTGCTGTGCCATTGTTGGGGACGGCTATCACTGCCTCCACATTCACCAGCGTCATCTCCACATGGTGCTGAGCTTGGGGTGCCCAAGCCGACAGCTCACTGCAGCAGCAGCCCATGGCGTGCTGTGTCCTGGAGGGACCTGTGGGGCCTAGGAGGCATTTCAGCATCAGAGCATCTTCCCCACTTTGTCACTCACCGGCCCTATTTCTCAGTTTCTTCCACGATGACACGCAAGAGAAATCCTACCCCACAGAGCTGGGGACCCAGTGAGGCCACCACACCAGGTTAAATGGCTGGAGTGTACAAAAGCCAGGCTGTGAGGCCCTGCCCAGGGTATCCCGCCCTGGAACTGAGGCCCACCAGTCCATGTCCAGGCCAGCCTATCGGGGTCGGCTCCCAGTTCCAAGCCCCTGCAGTTGAGGCCCCCAGCCCACTGGTGGAGAAAAAGGGTGGGATGGAGTCGAACGAAGCCCCATCATAAGAGCCCTGGGCAGACCTCAGAGAACAAGCTTTAAACTGAGACTTGAGTCTGAAGCCGGCTCCTCCGAAAGACTTGGGTTTGGGGTGATACGAGGACGGGGTCAGGGATCAAAGCGTTCTGGTTTTAGACCCACAGGAAGATCTGTGAAGCGCTCTTAGGTAGAGCATATATTGTTGGGTGTGCGCTTGAAAAGAGCCCAAGAAGGGGAGGGGGGCACGTGGAAGGAATTCTGACGCCAAGGGAGAAGGTTTAGCCTTCCCACTTCCACCTGGGCACATACCGAAAAGTTTCCTAAGAAAGCCAAAAAAAAAAAAAAAAAAAATCCAGGGGGGCTAATGGCGCTTTGGGACTATCTGGCCTAATCCTCCAAACAACCCTGCCACAGCAGCCTATCAGTCCTCTGGGACAGGTGAGGAACCTGAGGTCCCGGAAGGTCCAGGCGAGTCCCCTAGGTCCCCACACCTCCCCGCCGTGGCAGCTCCAGCCCCAGCTTTTTCACTAGTTAGGCACTCAACGGGCTGCTGGGCCACGCCCCTCCCCAACTCGGGGACACAGCTTCACGGCCGCCTGGCTGGGGACAGGGGCGCTGCCCTCCCGGGGCTCCGGAGATGGCCGCCTCCAGGGAACGCGCCCGCGGGGTCCGGGAGTCTGGCGGCGCGTGTGCAGCGGCCCGCGCACCCACTCCTGCCTTCCCCGCGGCCTTTGCCAGGACCCCAACGCCCCGCCGGACCCTGCCCTCCAGCGGGGCTGCAGCCCACGGCCTGCGACAGCCGCCCGGCCGGTATTCGGCGTGCTCTCCGGGGCAGAGGCCGCGGCGTACTCAGGCTGTGGCGCCGGCCTGCGACCCCACAGAGGAGGGGCTGGGGCCCTGGCAGAGGAGGTCGCTCGCTGTTCCCCACGGAGGGCGACCTGTCACCTGGTCACCTGGAAAAGGGTTGGAGCGAATTGCAGGTGGAGACAACTGTGTGTGTGCACACCTGGGGCTGAAAGGGACTCAGCCTGCCTACCTGACCCATGAAATGCAGGAGACTGAACCCCAGAAGCAGCGGGTTCACTGGGGCATTGATGAAGCAAGTCTGGGACACACCGTAGCTAAGCTGCGAGTTCTGTGCCAGCAGTCCCAACACCCATTCCCCCAGGAAGACACAGGTTTGGAGGTTGGTTGCTTGTCTGGCCTCAGAATGGAGAGCAGGGGCAAGAGACACCAAGACACCAGGTAGGGGGCACCCACCCTAGGGCTCTGAGGGACGACGACGTGCGGAGCTAGTGGCAGAGCCTGAGCTGGCCCAAGGTTGCAGGGTGGGGACAGATTCGAGGCATAGCAGGGACTGGTGACCTCAGTTCCCAGAATGTTCCAGCCTGGCCTCCTGGTCCAGCCAGCAAGTGGTGGGTGCTGCCCAGCAAAGACTCTGGGGGTGCCTGGACCCCCCTCACGACCCGTGACTGGTGACTTCTGTGTCCACCCTCACAAGAAGAGGGATCTTCTCTCACTTTCAGGCAAGCCCAGGGAAGTCAGGGGCCTATGTGAGCCAAAGATGAGAGAAGGCCATGCCTCAGCCAGTGTTTCTGCCCCACGTGGCTTGTGGCCTTGGAGACTTGATTTGCACTGCAGGAAAATGTGTAATGAAAGCCCCTCCCTGACTGGCTTCTCATTCCACTCTGACCAGCCCACTGCACAGTGCCCACCCTGCAGCTCCGGGTACGGTGGCTGGCTGGCTCTGGGCTGACCTCAGGGCCTTCTGATGGCTCCAACCCCCAGGATGCCTCATGCTCACCCCTCGGCACCAACCTGAAAGCTCAGCATGTCCTTAATGTCTGCTTTAGACAAACTCAAGTCCCCCAGGAGGGGCAGAGGGAACTTAGCTGGGAACTAAGTCCCAGCTCACTGAGCCCCAAGTGGGCTGTCCAGCCTCCCTCTTCAGTTCACAACCCCAGGCAAGTGCCCCACAGTGATGTGATCCCAGCAGCCACAGCAGCACATTCTGGCCTAACTTATTCACTACTTAAAACAAGTTACTGAAAAGGCCAGGATGGGCATGCGCCCTGACATTAATCCCTTTTGTCTGTGAGGAGGCTGAATTGGGTGCGCTGTCCTGATGTCTTTGTGGAAAGAGCTGGCAGGTGGAGGAAGTCTCAGGGGCCAGCCATGGGACTGGAACCTAGGATTCGTCTCTGCTGAAACCCTCTGAGGCCCCTGCGGGCAGGAGGGTCCAATGGAGATCCAGGCACCTCTCCCAGGTTGGTGCTCACAGCCCCTCCCTGGCCGGCCCACTCCCTCTACACCTGCACCTGCTGGTCTCTGGGAGGGGAGCATCCATCCATCTTGGGCGGTAGCTTTCGGCTCCATTTCCATGAGGATGGTCTCCTTGGCAGAAATGCCCAGTAGGGGCTCCTGAGCCTGTGCTCGCTGTTGTCCAAGTGCCAAAGTGCCACTGAGAGGGACTTGAAAACTCAAGACTTGTTAACATTATTTTCTGCACTTTATGCTTTCAGGGTTGCTTTTTTGTTAAAAAGATAGATTGAGATTTCTATCTTTTATATAATTTGGATTCTGCCATCACACAGACCTTTCATTTTCTTGAAATTTATTTGTATATCAAACATTGATTTTTTGTTTTCTTCTTTACTAAAATTGTTAACTGCAATTTTTTTAAAAAACATAGTATCCTTCACAAATATTAACAAAATATATTTATTTAAACTATTATACTTGTTAAAGATGTGAATAATAGCATTAAAGACTTTATATTTCTTGTATGAATTAATTTACATATTTCTACATTCTTGAAAAATATTTTAGCTAGGTATGCAGTTCCAAATTGACACATATTTAACCTAGAGCATCAAGCATAATGGCTACTGATGTATCAATTTTTTGAAGAAGTTGAGAAACTTATTGCTCCACCGTTAATTTGCATTTTCTATTTCAATGAGTTTAATTCATTTATTTTGGTGTTAACTTTTTCCTTTATTATGATGTTTTTAGAGATGTATAGCTTTTGTGTTTTGGTTGCTATTTGATGAGCATGTATTTCATTATTCTTTAAAATTTTTAAACATATCTTATTTTCTACTACTTTCTCTTCCATTTATTTAAATTTCTGTTTTGAAAATTTATTAGAAATACCCCTTTCCTTCCATTTTCAATTTATTTTCACCTCTATTTTCTGTTTATTTTTCTCCTTGTCCTGACATCTAAGTATTGATTTCAGCTCATTCTTTTACTCGTATTTTTTACTTTGCCTGTATCCCTCTAATTTCTGTAAACACTTCTAACTACATATATATTTTTTATACCTAATACACTACTTTGGAATTCCTTGAGGCCTAATTGTATAGGGGAGCTCTGATTTTGCTGTTGTTATTTCTGAATGACATTGACTTTGGTGCTCTTCATTTTGCGTATTTAAAAATATTAGACTGTGTGATTATATTTGACAAGTCTACTGATGTGCTGTTCAGTGCTTTGGTTTGAGTTTTGGAATTGGTTGAGCTTTGGGTTGGAGAATTTTCCTCCACAGGGCATTGTCTTGGATTTTTGTTTCTTCCTCAATATCCACTTGGAAAACATTTGAATTGATTTATATTAACTTAAATATTTCCGTGCAAAAACTGTGTACAAAAGCCCCAAAGTAAAAGTGGGCTGCATTCCTTCCTCAGTCAGCAAAGGCATAGCCTGAGAAGCTTCGCTGTTTATCTTCCTTTGACTGCAGCTGTGTGTTCTAGGTCATTTTTCTTAGAATTCTGGAACTTTGAGACTTTTGCTTTAGTTAGGCTGATCAGTTTCTTATCCCTTTCTCTGGTGCTGCTGCAGCATTGTATCCACACCCAGATGCTCTTAAAACCCGACAAAGACCCCCCTATGATGACTGCACCATCGTGGGCAGCCCCACCCTGCCGGCTGTGCTCTCATCCTCACTCCTTCCTGCCACCTGTGCTTCTTCACTTTCACTTCCCCACTTAGGAATAATTTGCACCGTTGAGCAAATATTCTGTTGTCCAGCACCTATGGTGGTTCGTAGCGGAGAAGATTTTTAGAATATGTGGATTTTCAGAATATTCCCAGAAGCCCAGATAGCCATACTTTGCCTTTGGAGGAATTAATTCTCAGACTACTGCACACAATCACCTTTGGAAAAAGCATATATCCCCAGCAAAAGCTCTGATTTGTTGAAGTCTATTGTGTGTTATTTCCAGGAGAATACAGCAATAATGATGATGTTATCAAATGATTCAAATATAAAATGCTGTTATGCCTAACATAAGGATTCTATGTGATCATGCCTCTTGGCTGAGAATACCCTTGTCTTTTTGGAATAATTGATAAATTAGATTCTAATTGCTAATAAGTCAGAACAATTAGGAATATCAAATTTCAGTCTTCTCAAGAGCACTCCTCTTATTAAATTTGAGTTTTTTTAACCTTTATCACATGCAAAAGAAATATATATATAACAGTGTTTGTTTTCCAGATGAATAGATTACTGTTATTAGTTATCATTTTATTGTTAATTTTTAAAGATATAGAGTTGGGAGTATCAATATGTCTTTCAATATATATTAGTGGAATTTATTAAATTTTCATGGATGTCCTTTGGGAGGTTGAGGAAGTTATTTCTATTGCTAGATTTCTGGAAGATTTATCAGGAATGAGTGTCAGACTTTGTCAGATATCCATTGGAATTATCATGTTTTTCCCTTTATTCTATTAATATGGTGTATTATATTGATTGATTTTTAAATTTGTATTTGTAAGATAATTCCACTTGGTTATATTGTCTAACATTCTTTTCTATTTTTTCTTAATTTTTATTACAGATGAGGCCTCACTCTGTCACCCAGGTTGGGGTGGAGAGGCACAGTCATAGCTCACTATTGCCTCAAACTCCTGGTGTCAAGTGATCCTGCCACCTGAGCCTCCTAAGTAGCTGAAACTACAGGTGTGCACAACCATGACAGCCTTGTCTAACATTTTTATATGTTGCTGAATCAAGTTTGCTGGAGTTTTTGAAGATTCCTGTCTTTATTCATGAGGAATAATTGTCTGCACATTTACTTTCTTGTGATGCTTTTGCCTGATTTGTTATCTGGGTAATGCTGGCCACAAAAATGAATTGATGTTTTCCATCTTCTCTGCTTTGCAAGTGTTTGTGAAGGATTGGTTATTCATTAAGTGTCAAATAGAATTCCCTAGTGAAGCTATCTGATCCTGGGCTTTTCTCTGTGTGAAGAGTTTTCATTAGTCTAATCTATTTACCTGTTGTATCAGTAAGCATATATTCTATTTCTTCTTAAGTTTACTTTTGCAATTTGTGTACAGCAGGGAATTAGTTTCTAACTTTTAGTATTTCATGCTTCTAGGTTTTCATGGCAGCTGAGATGTAAGAATAAAAATAATATTGAGAGAAGGAAGCTGTGGACAATCCATGAATAACCCAACATCTGTTGTAGGAAGGAGGAGATTATTTTTCTCTTGCTGGACTTAATACTCATATTTATAGTGTGAGACAGATGTAATGTTGTATCTAAATAGAACTAGGAAAAGGTGTCATTTATCTTAGTATTTAATCAAGATGGAAGTCTGAGTCTACCTACTCTCTTTTATTAATATATAGACAGGACAGCAACATAAATTTGAATAAGGACAAACAAAATGTTGGCAAATGAAGAATGATACGAATGGGTTAGAATGTGATGAAACAGAGTGGTGAATATTTACATAGAATCCATGATGTGTTAGGTGCTGTTTCAAGCTATTTGCACATACAGTTTTATTACCAATGACGTTAAAATGTATAACACAGAGATTCATATAAATAAAAAATTACAACATTGAAAATCACATTAGCTGACACTAAAACTGTCATAGAAATACACTTTCATATAAAACAAATACATTAACATCAAGTATTAAATAAATTTTAGAAAGTTTGATGACTGGTCAGATGAACAGGTGATTAGCCTTTTTAGTCAGTAAGCAAGGGATACGCACAATTTTCAAATTCCAGAGACAAATATTTTAAATATTTAAGACCTAAAAATGTATCACTGACTTCATGGAAGTAGATATTCAATAGGTGATATCTTCTAGGCTCTGTGAAATTATATCAGAAGATGTGAATTAGAATATAACCCATCAATAATATCTAGCCACATACAAAGTAACTGAAGATCAATTTAAATAACTATTGGATTAAGAAATAGATACTGAGGTAAATTTACAGGGACGGTGGGGATTTAAGGAGAAAGCATAGACACTGGAGCCCAAGGACCTGGGATTACAGAACAGATTCTACCAGTGCTAACTTACTACTACAGAGAAAACATCAATTCTGTTCATTTGCAGACACTCTTCATGAAGAAAGGGATTAGACATCAGAAAAGTGTTCAAAATATATTCATACTTTGACCTATTAATGAAAAATCACATTCTAAGCATGACTACTCCATATGGAATATTGAGGAGGGGGTGCTTCAAATAAAGAGACTGAGGATTTCTCATGAGAACTCAGTGTCTGCTAGAAAATTTCTAAGTAAAATATTTGACTTATGTGGACGATGTGGATGTTTGTGCATCAAAAGTTTCAAGAATTCCTACAATGTGCAATGGAGATGAGGTGAAAATATCAGAATCCCCCAGGATCAGAAATGAGGCAAGGAAATATTCAGAGAAGTTGTAAGTATAAAAAGCCAATGGCTGGTCACACAGCAACATTAACAATCTTGTGCCAGGCCAACTAGAATAAATACATAAACATACAGATTGAAAATATTTAAAATATTACATCTTCCTGATGTAAGAACTAAATTATAAAGATTGAAGCATACAAGAAAATAAGGTACCAGATTTTAAGCTACCAGAATAAATTAGATTACACATAAATTTCTGATATTGAAATTGTCACAAACATTTAAGTCAATACAGTGGGAAAATATAAAACCAAAATAATGTTGAAGGAGCAAAAAAACTTTATAGTTGAAGAGCATATGTGAAAAGAGCTGAGGATAAATTGAATAGCTAAAAAATAAGGTATATAATTTGAATCTACATTATATGGGTTAACTATTAACTTTGTAGGAGCTGCTGAGAGGAATAGTGAACTGGAAGATTAAGCAGAACAAATCTATAGTGAAAAAGGTGAACTGACATAATACATAAATATAGATATATAAAGACTAGAAAGGAGTAGAACATATTTAATTACTTCACTGGAATATATAAAAAGAATAAAACACAGCAATCAAAAACTAATAATTTTATAAAATAAAATTAAAAACCAGATACAAATCTTTTAATTCAGACATGTGTGGTGTTCAAAAACAGATAACTATATATAAATATTGATGCAGAAATAATAAACTACTACTGCATAGTAAAAAAGGGGAGGGGAAACTAGAGAAACATATATATCTGAAAAATGAGACTTTACATTATAAATGTTATTTACTATATGGTCAAAATTATCACAAATGACATATTTTTATTCCATTCAATGTTTCCTTGATTTTTTACATCTTTTCTATTTTTAAATTTTTTGTTTTACAGGATGTCAAACACTCAAAATGGTTTTTGAACTCTATCATAAAATTTTAAAAAATAATCACTTTATTGTACACCAAATTATATATAATTGCGTAAATACATACACACACACACACACACACACACACACACACACACACACACACACAACCAGCACATTCATAATCACCTGTATAGAATGCCCATTATCTACAATGCTATAGAACTGGGGCTCATTATTGAGAAAACAGTTTTTGTAGTTCTATATTCTCCTGCCTAATATTTCTCAACCAGAAGAGTGAGCATCACATAAAAATACCTCATGAGTGTTTGTATATCCGAACTTAAGTAAATTTTATTTTAAAGGAGAGTGTTTCTAAATGAAAATAAATTAAGAAAACCAACAGACTCCCTCACATCACAGTGCTCAGTTTCTCTTCTTAGTCTCTCTTTTACATTTAAGGACCTTTGCAATTACATTAGGTCAAACTTGTAATTCACATTAATATTCTTATTTTTGAGTCAGCTGATCATCAAACTTTATTTCACCTGCAGCCTTATTTCTGCTTTGTCACATATCATGATACATCCCGAGGCCCTGGGGATGAGACATAGGCATATTTTATGTCATTATTTTACTTACCACAGGGCTAATTAACTACATCTCCTTAAAATAATCCTGGCTTTTTTCAAGTTTGTTTTTATCCCAGAGAAATATGCAAACTTTTTTTTTTAATTTCAGGAGGAAACTGCTAAAATCCAGCTTTCAATTTTAGAGGACGATGCAGACTACCTTTGTCTACTTTATGACATCAATGAATTTGCATTAAAATAATTCCATGGCTGTCTTTTTCTTGAGACTTTATAGAGGAATACTTTCCCATGCCTTGGAAAATACTAATCTCTCTAATAGTAAAGATATGTCATATATGAAGGAAAGATACAGTCATTTTCAGACAAACAAATGCTGACAAAATTTTCCATTACTGAACCAGTACTACAAGAACTGCTAAAAAGAGCTCTAAATCTTGAAACAAATCCTAGAAACATACCAAAACAGAACCTCGTTAAAGCATACATCACACAGGACCTATAAAACAAAAGGACAAGTTAAAAAGCAAAAACAAACAAACAAACAAAAAACAAAGTACACAGGCAAAAGAGAGCATAATGAAAGCAATGATACTTCACATTTGAATGCTAACATTGGATGTAAATGGCCTAAATGTTTTATTTAAAAGATACAGAACTGCAGAAAGGATAAGAACTCACCAATCTCCATTTGTTCTTTTTGCTTAAGATTGTCTTGCCTATGTGGGCTCTCTTTTGATTCCATATGAAGTTTAAGGTGGTTTTCTCCAGTTCTGTGAAGAGGATCATAAGTAGCTTGATGGGGATAGCCTTTAATCTATAAATTACTTTGGGCAGTATGGCCATTTTCACAATATAGATTCTTCCTAGCCATGAGCATGGAATGTTTTTCCATCTGTTTGTGTCCTCCCTTATTTCCTTGAGCAGGGGTTCACAGTTCTCCTTGAAGAGGTCCTTTACATCCTTTGTTGGTTGTATTCCTAGGTATTTTATTCTCTTTGTAGCAATTGTGAATGGAAGTTCACTCATGATTTGGCTCTCTTTTAGTCTGTTATTGGTGTATAGGAATGCTTGTGATTTCTGCACATTGATTTTGTATCCTGATACTTTGCTGAAGTTGCTTATCAGTTTAAGGAGATTTTGGACTGAGACGATGGGGTCTTCTAAGTATACAATCATGTCATCTGCAAATAGAGACAATTTGACTTCCTCCTTTCCTAATTGAATCCCCTTTATTTCTTTTTCTTGCCTGATTGCTCTGGCTAGAACTTCCAATACTATATTGAATAGGAGTGGTGAGAGAGGGCATCCTTGTCTAGTGCCAGATTTCAAAGGGAACATTTCCAGTTTTTGCCCATTCAGTATGATATTGGCTGTGGGTTTGTTGTAAATAGCTTTTATTATTTTGAGACACGTTCCGCCGATACCTAATTTATTGAGAGTTTTTAGCATAAAGGGCTGTTGAATTTTGTCAAAGGTCTTCTCTGCATCTATTGAGATAATCATGTGGTTTTTGTCTTTGATCCTGTTTATGTGGTGAATTACATTTATAGACTTGCCTTTGTTGAA
>CAUYQU010018150.1:0-89252 GCA_963574635.1 Cheracebus regulus | reverse complement strand
GGACTGCTCTACCTTCCCAGAGCTCCAAACATCATCCAAAAGGAGACCTAGTCCCATTTACTCCGCACCAAGAGCTGCCAGGCTGAGGTGCCGGCAAAACAGCCACACCAGCCAAAAGGGTCGTGTCCACTTGCTCTCTGCACTTTCACTGGGAGCTGCAATCCTGAGCTGCTAGTGATTGGCCATCTTAGATCTCTCTCCACTTATTTTAATTAATATATATTTTTCACTAAAGAAGAATCATTTGTTTTCCTCTAGTTGTTTTCTTAATTTTGCATTCTACATTTCATATTTCTTTTCTGTTTTTACCTTTGCATTTCTGTGATTGGCCATAGTGATTTTCTCATTACATTTTTATAGCAACATTTTGTAATACATTATATTTTTCTATTGTGTTGTGTATTTCCTAGCTTTAATTTTTCAGCTCATAGTTATGTGATTTTCTCTAGTTTATGTTTTCCTTTCTATTTTCTTTACCCTTTACCTGTTTGTTTTATGTTTTGTTTTGTATGGGTAGTTCTACACTCTCTCATCTCTTTCCTCTCCTGTAATAAGTGTACATTCTCTCTCACTGCAGTTCTGCTTTCCTGAAACTTCTCTACCTTCCTCTCGTCACTACCCTGTCCTTTCTTCTGTTCCTCAGTGCAATCAGGGAGCTGAAGAGTTCAGTTCCAACTCTCTGAAACTTTTGTTTAAAGGAACAGGTCTGTGATTTGTTCTGACATTATGTTAAATGTCCTATTAAAAAGTTATCCATTGTTTTTGCTAATGTTGCTTATTAGCCTCATTATGTCCTACCCTCCCATAGAGAAGGGGCATAAGATAGTTATCTTTTTGACATCTGTACTTCAAAGGGATGATTCCCAAGTCCCTTGAGAAAGACACTTCTGGACTGTAAGTTTAAATCTCAAAGAGCAAAAGAAAGAATTTACAACTGGTCTTAAGCTAAAGTAAATGTTCTAAAAGAAAGGAGTCAAAAAGACTCCTGTCTATATTTAGTCAAGCTGAAGGGAAAGTTAAGGGCATGTTGGTCACTATTAACTATGTAAACAAATAAACAAACACACAATATTATGCAGTGCAAGACTGGTACCAATCAAATGGCTAGCTGGGGGAAGCTGTGAATTTATACAAGGGACCTCTCTCCCAACAGAAAGATAATGGGCAAACATTAAAAAGATTCGGTTGTGCATCTAACGTATCTGATGATTTGGTTTGAGCACCTAGGTTTTTGTGAGATTTATTTGGTTAAATTAGGATTTACATGACTTTTTTCTCTCTATAAAAACATGGCATGTATACAAAAGATAAAATACTTGTATTTATTTAGATAAATATTTGGCACAAAAACTAAATTGTATAAAATATCTTGTTATTTATATCAATGGTGTAAAAACATGTTACACAATTGTAGGATTGCCAAGTCATATTGAAGTTCTTATTGAAATTTGCTTGAGGATTCATAGGATGTTGTGTAGATAAGCATTATGAGTTACTAAAATGACAGTAATAAACTGTTAGATAATAGCACATTGTGAATTTTACTGTTTTTAATTTGCTAACTCTACTAAATTTATTTCTAGCAAAATGAAACCATTTACAGAATTTCCTTTTCTTTATATTGAAGTGCATTGTTTGTCCTAAGGAAAGGTGGCACTACAACGTTTATATATATATATATGAAATATATAAATTGTATATGTGTATATATATATATATACCACTGTGTGTGTGTGTGTGTGTGCATGTGTGCATGTGTGTGTGTGTGTGTGTGTGTGTGTAATTTAAAGAAGGTGTCTTGCTCTGTCATCCAGGCTGCAGTGTAGTGGCACAATTATAGTTCACTGTAATCTTAAACTCCTGGGCTCCCGTGATCCTCTTGCCTCAGCCTCCCAAGTAGCTAGGAGTACAGGTATGTGCCACCATGCCCAGCCAGTTTTTTAAATTTTTTTGTGGAGATGAGAGTCTTATTGTTTTGCCCAAGTTAGTCTCAAACTTCTGGCCTCAAGAGATGCCCCCACCTCAGCCTCACACAGTGCTGAGATTATAGACATAAGCCACCTCACCCTGCCAATGTTTTCTAATTAGATTTTTTTCTAGTGTCACCATGTTTTCCTTATTTTTTAAAGAAAGATCACTTAAATAATTCTAAAATATAACATTTTAAACCACTTGTAGTTGATATTTTTAATAACCTGAGTGACTTTAATTTAATGATTCTTATTGCAGTATTACCATCTTTGCATAGGGACACACAATCCCTTAAATGCATTAAAAGAATGTGTAGTCTCAATGAACAATTTGACTTTTAAAATTGTGTATAAATTTATTAAAAAAGACAAGAAATGCAATATCTGAGATTTTAAAAATATTACTGTTGGACATCAAAAGGTGATAAGATACATTTAGAAAGGTACCTCCACCCTGGAAAAAAAATCTAAATTAGTTGAAGAATTCATTAATTAACTCCCTTAAAATTGAATATTTACTAATTAGAGAAAACTAGTACCGCAACACTGACATACAAAAAGGCATATTTTTTAAACTTCTAGATTAGTCTAATTAAAAGCCATCTTGCTACTACTAGCTTACAGATGTCATAAGTACATTTGACATTGTCATAATCATTCACAATGATTTATCTTTGAAAATCAGAGTTTTCTTGAAGATACATACAAATTGCAGTGAACAAACTAATTGGCATAAAATTGCAATTGTTATCTGGGATAACACATTTCAAAATGTCAAAATCAAATGGTTCTCAAAAGAATTATTCAGTAGTTTTATAATCAAGTAGAAGTTAATATTTTAAGAGAGAGGATTTTTAGTTAATAAACATTCATCTTTAGCACAGTTACACTACAATTAGACTGCTTTGTCACATTCTGCATTTCATCTTTGGATCTCCTCATTGTTTTTCAAAAGTCTTTACATTGTAAAATTCTATGAGTTTTGACAAATTCACTGTATCCTGTATACCATTATGGTATCATAATTAATATCACATCCCCCCAAATTATCTTTTATTCTACATGTTCAGTCCTCCTCCAACTCACTAAACTTCCCAATTCATTTTTTATTTGAACAACTCATTTTACATCTAGAAAAGATTAGAAACCATTTTTCATGGAAAGTGGGGAAACAAATATTTTATGTGAAACTATAATGTGCACAGATTTGTGTTTAAATAACTCATTTGGTTTACACAGTGGGGAGTGTCAAAGAAAAATTATTCTTCCATTTATTCAAGAGAGTATAAGGAAGACTTTATTAAAGTGACTACTGCAATGAAATTTTGCAATAGGGGAGAGAAACTGGACTCAACTCTGCATATAAGAGAAAGTGGAATTTTTTTTGCCAAGTAGCAGGGTGGAAGTTATTGAGTGGAAAATTACTAAGAGAAAATATCAGGGGTAAGGGAGGATTCTGGATAAATCAACTTGACAAGATTCTTGCTGGAGGCAGGTTAGGGTGATCTGAGTGGGAGATACTTGCTAAACTGAGTTAGCAGGATTGTTGTCCTGAAAGATAAGACCTAAGGAGAAAGCCTAGTTGAGAAAGGGTTTAGAGGAGTCTGAGAAGTGTAGTTAAGAAAAGAATCTCTTTCAGGAGGTAGAAAAAATTCTGAAGGCTAAAATCTAGACAAAACATGATGAGAACCTAAATTATCAGAGTTGAAAATAGAGATTAAGAAGAGATTAAGGCCAGGTGCTGTGACTCAGGCCTGTAATCCCAACACTTTGGGAGGCCGAGGCAAAGAGACCACTTGGTGTCAGGAGTTCAAGACCAGCTTGGCCAACATGATGAAACCCCATCTGTCCTAAAAGTAAAAAAAAAAAAAAAAAAAAAAAAAGTTGGGCGTGGTGGCATATGCCTATAGTCCCAGCTACTAAGGAGGCTGAGGCACGAGAATTGCTTGAACCCGGGAGTCAGAGGTTGCAGTGTGGCAAGATTGTGCAACTGCACTACAGCCTGGGTGACAGAGCAAGACCCAGTCTGGGGCATGGGGGGATTGGAGAAAGACATTAAAGAGTGAGGAAGAATTAAGAAATACTTTAAAAGTTAAACCAGGATGATTTGATGGCTGATTACTACTGGAGAAAGCAAAATAAATATAAGAATTATTTGTAGAAGAAGAATTAGGGATAAATTCTCTCTAGTAGACCACAAAATAAGGCTACTTACCCCCATGTAACTACTGTTAGGGAAATGTTCATTTCTTTGCCAATGCGCAGTACAGATTTGGTTTCTCCTTTGAAACTTCTTCCTGCTTCATGCCAACTACATGAGGCCTATGCATCATTTAATTGAATTTGGAATACAGTGATTAATCAATAATAAGTTGTGTAAAATTAGTAGAAGGTAGGGTTAGTTGCATTGTCTTTAATTCATATTTAATGTGCAAATTAGTCACTATAGAAAAAAAGATACACCAAAAATGAAATAGTTTGTACACTCTAAGAGTTTCTTCATAAAGACTTCCAGTGTTGGGAAATTCTCTATTTTCCATGACTACATGACTATGCATTTCATCCCGGGATAATTCTAATTAATATTCTTCCCATATTCATAATGTAATTATGCTCCATTTATACAGTTGATGCCAGTCAGCTTAAACTTGAGAGCCACATGTCTTTCACATGACACCACTTCCAAATATACAGGCAGTTTTCACCTTTATTCTCCATGACTATTAATTGCTTCTGTAAGTTTAATAATCCCCATCCTAGGATTGAGTATTCAGGGAACTAATTTTTCTCTCTGCTGTTTTCCACTGAAAGTGCTACAGTTAGTCTACCACATTTCTAGACATTCACACTCTTTAGCCAGCATTCTGTCCTGTTCGGATGGAAGGGATGCTTGACTCTTTCTTATTTTCTAAATGTCAATTGCTGGCAGCTGGGTCTGCATGCACACTGCTGTGTTGGAGCTTTCAGTTATGCCTACAAGAACAGCACAAAGGGGAGTCCTTCAAAGTCTGCTTCCCCTACAAATCAGTTCAGCCCATTCTGATGCTGTTTAGGACTGTGCATGAAGGGTACATCCTCATCTGCTTTCCTGCTGTTCATGCTGCATCAAGTAGAATGAAACACACATTCTCCTTCTTTCCAATCTCTCCTTTTTTTCTTGTAGCTACCCAACTGTAGCTAGAGAAGATGTCTAAAATGATAACAGGTTTATTTGCAGTGGATTATTTGTTTTATGCACATTTTTACCCTCTATGTAGATCACAGAGCAAATGAAAGAGCAATCAAATGGAGGACTCAGGGGCAGGTATGCAACATCAGCACTGATGCTAGTGTTCAAGTCAGCTAAGTCAACAAGTCGCAGATCATAGGAAACTGAGAAAGGAAGGAAGACAGAAAAGGAAAGAAAGGACTTCTTAATTATGTCAGCATATAAATTTCTTTATTTTTAAAATTAGTTTGTTTTGGGTTCTTATTCTTTTTTTGTTTGCTATTTGAATGAAATTTTGCTAGAACAAAGTACAAGGAGAACCACAAAAGTGAAGGCCATAATTGTTGGCAAAGCATTTCAGATAAAAAACCAGTGGGGAAAAACTACAGCAGATGTTTATTGGGCTGAAGATTCAGCAGTGACTAATGTAAATCACTTCATAGACCCTGATTCTGGTGCCCTTTTTGTTATTTTTATTTGTGTCTTTTTGTCTAACTCTAATTTAAAATGTTTCTTTTACATTACAATCCCATTTATGTAAAATATTAGCTATTATGCAGCCTTCTGGCATTGTCTCTAATCATGATTTGAATTATCAGTTTACTATCAGACTATTTTGCCTATAGCAAATTTGAGAAAGAAAGGAAATATGTTTTTAAAGAGAGAGAACACCGACAATACAACCAGGCCTTTATCAATCCCCACCTCCCTTTCCATTGAAGACAAAGAGGAAAAGAGAAAGAAGGAGAGAAAGAGAGTTTCATTTTGAATATATTGTAGTCCAACTAACTCATTTGTTTAAAGGCTCTTTTCTATCAAATTAGTGATTTGCATAATTATATGGTATTGAATTATATGGTATTGAACATGCAGTCCTATAGCCACTCATGTTCCTTTAAAATATAGATTGTCATCAGCTTATTGGGCATAAAAGACACTAACATTATTCCATAGCAACGAGGAAACCTCTAACTCAAGAAGAGCACTTGACAGCTGTCGTCCGTCGTCCTTGTGTTCAAATGTTTCTACAAATTTTGGTTCCAAAATAAACAGAAGCATGCTGTGTCCAATTTATCTAATTAGCAGACTACCTGCTAGTTTGCTGTTAACAATCTGCCAGTAATTTCTGTCTTAAAGTAGCTTTCACATAAAATTAAACATATATCTTACTTGGTCATTTTCAGTTTCAATGGCAGTAATATTTGGCATATTGTTATGGCATTATAGTTATATCCTGAGTAATTATTATGTAGACAGCTACAAAAAGTAAACTAAAATACTTAACTTGGACATACACATTAAGAGTGTGTGTGCGTGTGTGTGTGTGTGTGTGTGTGTGTGTGTGTGTGTCCTTAGAGCTAGTCCTCCTTTTTCCCATAAAAAATAAAATGTACATAAAATCTAATTAGCTTGTTTCATTAATCCTTGTGTAATCAAATAAGTCACTCATTTTAGGAACTAAAGTCTTTCGAACAATGATAGAAATAGGGGTCCTGGAGGATGGCAAACCTCTGTTCAAACCTCACTCTGCCTCTCATAAACTGTGTGGTCTTGGGTTGGTTACTGTTCTGAATTTCAGATTCTTTACAAAATTTGAATGTTGATAACACCAGCTTCACAGTGTTGCTAAGGTGGTTATTTGACCAGCTTTAAAGGCTTAGCCCGACTTCTCCTAAGAATTCAATGAATTTGCTTTCTGTGTTGATGTACACTGAGCACAAGTACAGTGTGTATGTAAAAATGAGAAAGCAAAACTCAATATTAGATACTGGATTTTCAAAAAATCAAATTATTTACTATCTACATATGCTTATCACAGTTATATTATTGTTCAAAATACAAGAGTTTTAAATTTAACATCAAAGAAATTCCAGACAACAATGTTTTAACACATATGGTTTAGTTTACTTACCTAAACAAGAAGTCAGGAGAAATACTACAATTGGCATTGGTTTTGTTGCTCAGGGACACTATCAGAGACTCAGAGTTTTCTATCTTATTGCTTCATCATGTTAGAATTTACAGCCCTGTTTTCTTAATTTATAGTCTCTTGATTGCAAGATGACTGTCTCTGCTGGAACCTCCATATCCATATTCAAGGAAGAAAGACTGGCTGAGTATGGCAAGTGTCACTGATTTTCATTCTTCCTTAGTCAGGAAAGCAAATGATTTCCCGCAACTCTCCAAAAGACTGTTGCTGATGTCTCACTGACCATAACTGTGTCCAGTAGTTTCTCCAAGCTACAAGGTAACTTGAAAGCAACTATATAGCTGGATACCATGCTTCCCATGTTACAGGTCTGTGTCAGCAGAAAAGAAGTGGGAAGGAACCACTATCAGATGAGCTATTTTTAGTGCATGCCAGTCATCATGGGAAATGAAAATGTTTTATTAGACTTCCATACACTAATGTTATAATATAGAATTTATTGTTTTAATATTGAATTACAAATGAGGAAAAAGCACTATTGACTTTTCATTACTTGGAGCCTTTGAGGTTTAAATTCAGCTTCAGTAGAAGGATTATTTATTAAGAAGTTGGGATTTGTGTGAGTTCTTATTTGGGTGTTTCTCTTTTGTACAGTATCTTGTTTCATTCCACTCTTTCCACATATTCATTGTGACTTGACTACTCTTTCTCAAATATGTCAAGCTCATCCACAACTCATGGCATTTGAAGCTGTTTTCTTCAGACTGAGTAGTTTCCCTCCGTCCTTTTACATTATTCAATTAATTTAGCTGCTACTTAATTCAAAACACGTTACTGTATTTTTCTACCTTCAATCATTGCTGGTTTTTTACATGGTACAGAATCTATTAATACAATTTCTAGAGAAAGAAAATTATGAGGACTCTGAATGCAGCCAGTATTTAAATAAATAACAACAAAAACAAAAAGAGAAAGAATAGAAAGTTCCTACTGAATACAAACCACAAAAATGAATAGCACTGCTTTTTCAGAAAGTGTCTACCTAGACAATACATTACAATCCCAAAAAAGTTCTGGAAATTATTTTCTTTCATGATAAAGTAGTCTGTTCAACTGAATGAAACAAAGTGAAATGTAATTATGTACTGAACATTTTACTAATTGTAAAGCACTCACACATAGAGAAACAAAAATCAACACCACTTTGGGTATATATATGGCTTATACTATTAGCTAACTTTCTCAAATTGAATTATTGATCTGCTTCTTTTTTGATTTGTTTCATTTTTCTCAAGGTTGATAGGTTTTAACAAGATTATCTCTGATTTCTGAAATACTTGATTTTTGTTTTTGTAATTTCTACCTGCTTCAATTATTTTGTTCTTTTCTTTTTATTATAGCATATTATCAAATAACTATATCTAATTTAATATCACCTTCTCTCTTTTTTAATACCCTGGTATTCAAGATTTATATATTACCTCACATTCCTTCCACCAGTTATTTTAATGAAATAGGTGCCTGGATGAAACTAATGATCTTACCAGGCCATCTGTACTTCTTTTCATCATTACTCACTGAAGTCTTACCTTTGAACTTTCTTTCTTCACCTGCTGTGCTAGCCCCTATTTTCTTCTAGCATGACTTTAATTCTGTAAAATGTTGATCTCTTTCTAAGTGTTAAATTCATGTTCACCACAGATGCCAAAAAAAATGCTCTTGAAATGCATATCATCTTTAATTCAACATTTCTAAAGCTTGTCTTCCCTTATCTTTATAAACTTAGACACCTCCCTAGCTCTTAAATTTCTATTATCTGCACATCTATTCATGTATGTATCCATGTGTACAACCTGGCAATTATAAATATCTCATCTCTTTTGTCTACCTTGAATGCAAATTGTTTTTAGTTTCTCAGACTTCTAGCTCTTAATCTCTTTTCCCCTAACCTCTCTCTTACCCCTGTCTACCCTCTCTAATATATGGTACATATTTAGGGAATTGTAAAATTCAGGTGCTCAGGTGCGTCTGTCTAGCCAACGGCCTCTTTTCGTACTACCCATCCAATAATTTGAGTAAACATATATAACGTTTTGTGAAACTGATGCAGGAGCTATTTAACACATAAATTCTGATTTATATGCTTACCCTGAGATGGAGGATTTCTTCCAGAATCTAAAGTCAAGTGAAACCGTAATCCACTGCGATTGAATGAACCATGGCAAAGGAGTCAGATTCAGGAATAGGAGTCCACAGTGGAGACTGAGAATCAGAATGGGGTAATGATCCTGAGAACTGTGTGGATACTAGAAAGGAAACTATAAGGGCTATATGCATAATTTAAATGACTATGTTACTAAATTCTTCCATTCTCCAAACTCAGGTGAGCAAGAAATATTCCACAATTTATTAGGTTGGTGCAAAAGTAATTGCTGTTTTTGCTATTAAAACTCATGGCAAAAACAGCAATTACTTTTGCACTAACAATATTTTTTGATGGACTTCTCTAAATATTTTCTATCAAGCCAGTAAGGAATAATTTTCAGCTACTATTGGGATTTCCTTTTTCCAATAAGGGTATTCTAATGCATGTGCTTCCTGTCCTATAACAAATCATCTCTACTAATAGCAAACATAAACCCTAAACCTCTGCTTAAATTAGGGAAAGAAAAAAATAGGAAGAAAACATGCACAATTTAATATGTTGCCTTTTTAAAAAGCCAAGACAATAGATTTCCATTCCTTGGGCCTTAACCTCCCCATTAAGAAGTAGTGATTTTGGTGGATGGCCAGAGGGAGACTTCCCAGTAGAATCTGTCCTACAAATGTTGAAGAACCTGACTAAGTGAGTAATGGTTTTCTAGGGATCCCAAAGAACTGAGTGGGAACAATCTGAATCTTGGCTCTTTCACCTTCTTTGTTAAACTATTTCCCTTGAAAAGGGGAATTTTTATTTGTGCTGCTCATTCAAAGTTGGAACATATTTTCAGTCTGTATAAGCCTCCTGAATGGTTAGGGAGTGAGAGAGGCTTTTAATCAATGAAGTCCATGTGAGTTTTAAATTTGTAATTTAAATTGGTCATATGTATAGGACTCCCAAGTGTGAAGTTTAAGACATTTTCTCTTTTGAGCAAAGTTGTCACTGAAGCACTACTTAAAAGTATTAATGACATTGCAGTCTGATCTTTTCTGGTGTTCAAAAAGTCACTAACATATTTTGGCTCTAGGTAATTTCCATCAATTCCCTTTTGGTTCTGTGCCTTCAGGAATAGTCATAGGTATTGTAACCTGAGTTAAGAGTTTAATTTCTGGGGGCCAGGTGGTGGGACTGCAGTTCCAATAAGAGACCATTTCTATCATAGGCAAAAGGCCATCTTCACTGTCATCTCTAGTTGCTGATGGTATTTTAAAGATGGGATAATAGGATTATTATTAACTTCTGGCTTGCTGAAAACTTGAGCCACTGACTGTCCTTCAGAATTAAGTTCACTTATTTTTAGAAATTTGTAGAGTTAAATTGCTAAAATTACCTCTAAGCTGTACACACACACACACACACACACACACACACACACACACACACACAAAGAGAGAGAGAGAGAGAGAGAGAATAAGGCCTTCTTGAAGCAATGCAAAATTCCATCCATTCAAAGTCTTTTGCTATTCCCCAAATTGTAGAATTGTAGTGGTGTAGATGTGGTAATGTTTCCATATGCAGATAAATGTTGTATACAGATTTTTAGTTATCCCAGACAGCTTCCTCATGAACAGAAATGTGAGTCAAAAATATCTGGTGATCCAAAAATATCTATATTGTTATTTATTTAAATTACCTAAAATCCTCCTTTAGAACCATATCCCATCAAAAAATTGGCAAAATTCGAATGATTTTCTAAAGCATCAAATTATATTCTTTATACTTTTGGGTGTCTTATCACTACACCAACATATGTGTGCACACACAGAGAGACACACACACGTACTAATAATAGACAACTGATCAAAGTAAAGTGGGAAACTATTTCTTTTACATTTTAAAAAATTCTGAAGAGCCATCATAACAGTAATGGAGGGAGATCTTCCATGGTACAAAATTGAAGTGGCAGAAACCAGCTGTGGCAGAATCCAGATTCATAACGCCAGAAGCAATGCAGCCCAAAATGATTAATGAATACTCACCAATTATCTCTTAGTGATTTAAGAAATACACAAAATTTCTTTGTAAAGGGCTAGAATTCCTACATAACTCTATGAGATTTAGAGCTAACAAAATTTGTGTGTAACTGTTGAAGTAAACTAACCTGATATTTTTGACTAATATTTCTGTTCACAAGGAGGCTGTTAAAGTGAGAGCTTATGTCTTTGTAAGTTGGAATTCTGGAAACTTTTGCATTAATATGCATCATAAATTGTTCATGGACTTCTTAAATTTATTACCTTAGGCAAATTTCTAAACTTTTATAAGTCTCAATTTCTTCATTTCTTACAAAAATAAAAGTAATGTATGAGGTACCCAGCACAGTTTCCACAGGTACCTAATACCTGCTAGTGCCTTCCCCTACTTCTGGTCGTCACACACCAAGGTCATTTCACCTTCAGGCTTTGTCCTCAGCTCTTTTCCCTTCTACTAATATTTTCCTTTCCCATTCTGCTTTCCAACAATTCCAAGTTTATAAACTCAGGAGGGTTTTGCTTGATTTATTTTGTAAACTGTATTTCAGTAACATTACTCAGCTGATACTAACCAACTGGACCATAAACTATACCCTTTAATAATATGTAATTATGTTTAACCTGGCATCTTTTTATAGATTGCTTTCTATATGCAGCATATTAGTTCATTCCTTGAGAGCTCATTAGCTAAGTGACAGTAAGAATTTTATCTTCTGTTAAAGTCCCCAGCATAGAGATGAACATTTGGCAAAGTGTTTAAACACATATGGGCACAAATATACACACATACACACATAGAGAAACCAGTAGTTATATTCAATTCCATGTGCTTAAAGGGAGAAGGGGCAGCTGATATTTGTTGAGTGCCTGTTCTATTACTGGGACAGATACTTTGCATATGCTACATATTCAAATATTCCCAGTAACAAGATAAAATAAGGTTCGAAGAAGCAGAAAACTAAAAATTTTAATTAGCTGGAACCAAAGTCATATTGTATTTGTGATGGTTAATTTTAGATATCAACTTGACTAGGCCAGATATTTGGTCATTTTTTCACGTTTCCATAAAGCTATTTTTAGCTGAGACAAACATTTAAATCAGTAGACTTTGAATAAAGCAGATCATTCTCCATAATATGGGTAGGCCTTATCCAATCATATGAAGGCTTGAATGGAAAAAGACTGAGGTCTCCTGAAGAAGAAATCCTGCCAGCAGACTGTCTTTGAACTTGAATTAGAGCTCTTCCTTACGTCTTCAGCCTACAGCCTAGCCTGTGAATTTTGGATGCACAAGGCCTAACAATTCCCTCACCAAGTTCTTTAATATTTTTCTCTTTCTCTCTCTCTCTATGTGTGTGTGCATGTGTGAGTGTATATATAAATATGTGTGTGTGTGTGTGTATGTGTTTGTGTATGTGTATCTCCTGTTGATTCTGTTCTTCTGGAGAATGCTGACTCGTAGAGTACTTTACCTGCAAAGAGAAGGTGTGAACAGAAGTGTTTTTTGGAACCAGAACTCAAGCTCATTGCATTATAACTTCTGACATAGAGATTCCTTTAAAACATCGCATTATTTTGTGTGGGTTATGAATACATATAGCTATAATTTAAGAAGATGCATGTTAAAATACTTATCAGTTTTTACAAAGCGATCATAAGAAGAAAGGTTATTCAAAATTGGAGAATTCAGTAGAGAAGCTACAATCTTAGCTGGACTGTGAAGAATATTTAGCGTTCACATATATGTAGAGAGAAATGGTATTTCATTGGTAGGACTATACTGAGAAAAAAATTAAATGTGAAAAATCTATAGATAATATTTAAGAAATGATGTATATGTCTTCATGACAAAGTGAAACACAAATGAAAAAACATTTACATTAGTAGGAAATAATGCTCAAATAATATTCAGTACTCTAGATGAAGGTCAGTTGATACCTAAACTAAGAGATTGAAAATAATTTCATAAGAAAGAGTTGAAATGATTGATTTTTCATGAAAAATAATTCAGACATTGGCAATGCCTTCACATTTATTCGTACATAATAAATCGTAGTAAATATTTATGTTTTGAATGATGCTGTATATATTTTGACACTTTTTATGCCTGCCACATTATTTGATAGGTAACAAATAATCTAGAATCAGAAACTTTAATAAGTGACAGGGTTTGAGCCATTTGATGGCAAAAGAGCAAAAATATAAAAAACTTAAGTAAGTTTTGTTGGATTATTTTTGCTACAATAGAAATACATGTTTGATGTGGAAAATTTAGGATTTAGTGTCAAAGGTTAGAATTAAGGTGCAAAGTCAGAATGGTAGTAGTAGTGGTGGGGAACAAAATATGTGGGGATTTGGTGACAAATAAGAAGTTGCTTTTAACTCTAAAATGGTAAGCCCTTATCTGAGAATAGACTCTCAGTGGGACAAGGGAAGGAGCACAGAGACCAGTTAGGAGTCTAGTGCAATATAGCAGGCAAGACTAGGTCATGCTGGCTTGGCCCATAGTGGTAGCTGGAGATATTTGGTATCATGTTCTGGTTGTATTTTTAAAAATGGCTTTAATACTATTTTTTTTTTTTTTTTTTTTTTTGGTGAATTGAATGTTGAGAGTGAGAGAGATAAGTCATAACAAACCATAAAGATTTCTTTTTTGGTCTGGGTAATTACAAAAAGTTTTCATTATACCCAAAAGAGGACTGTTGAGGGAAAAGCAGGCAGATTTGGAAGTGGCAGAATGTTCAGGGATTTGATTTTGGATATATAATGTTTTGTATGTCTATTGCACATTCCAGTGTTAAGTAGGCATTTCCCTATAGAAGTCTGAATTCAGTGACTAGATCGTGTTGATACTAATTTGGGTGTCTTCAGCTTAGCTATGGCATTTATAGCCCATGAGATTAGCTGAGACAGTCTAGAGAATAAGAATGAACAGAATAGAGATGAAATACAGAATAAGAGTGAACAGAATAGAGATGAAGTCCTCTAGCTGAGACCTGGGGCATTCCTACTGCATTTACCGCTGAGATTGAGTATATGAGAAGAAAATACAGTAGAGGTTCAAAAGTAAAGCACACTGAGACAGAAAGAGAAACAAAAGGCAAGTGTGGAGATTCAAGAAGAGAGTCTACAAAGGTGTAGGATACTGCCCATGTGTCAAGGTAAGATATGAACTGAAAACTGACCATTGGTTTTAGTCAGGAGGTCACTAGTAACTTTAATAAAATTTATTTCAAAAGAGCAGTGTGGATAAAAGTGCAAATTACATAAGTCTAAAAGAGAGTAGGAAAAAAGTTATGGCAGTGTGGATAACTCTTGCAGGAAATATTGTTAGAAAATGAACCAGAGCTATTAGACAATAATCATATGATTCTGTGAGGCCAAGAGAGTTTTTTAATGACAAATATTTTATGGCTATCTCGCATATCCAGAAATAACATGATAGAATATATCAGATAGTTAAGTAAGCTCTGCAAAAAGAGAATAGAGTATCAGATACTAATGCATTTACCTACCTCATTTTGAAATTTAACTATGTTAATTGGAGTTTGAATAAAGACCTTTCAACAATTAAAGTAATTTCTGGATATCATCTTATCTCTATTACTTAGTAATTATGTGTCATTGAGCAAAATGTAGAAAGATATACATACAAAGTGGTCAGCAGCAACATAGGAAGCCAGATCAATTCACCCACAGTAACTGGAAGGATGACAATATATAGATACAGAAGTCAATCGGTAAGAACCCATGAGAATTCCCTTAATTAATTTCAGTGTCTACTTAATATTCAACAATCTATTCCTAATATTTTATTTACGTAAATAATTGTATATTTTGCACTATTATAAAATGTTCTGTTAAATATTCTGTTAGCTAAAACTTTGTCTTCACCGTTAGTAATTTCCTAGAAGTGATGGTTTAACTTATTAAACAAATACTTTTTTTGTTTTGTCTGTTTTCTTTTTGAGATAGGGTCTCACTCTCTGCCCAAGCTCCAGTGCAGTGGCACACTCTCCAATCCCTGCCACCTCCACCCCGGGCTCAAGTGATTCTCCTGCCTCAGCCTGTTTCCCAGGCTGGAATGCAGGGCACGATCTCTGCTCACTGCAACCTCTGCCTCCTGACTTTAAGCATTTATCCTTTTTCATCCCCCTACCCCCACCCTTCCCATCCCTTAGTAGCTGGGATTACAGGCATGTACCACCACACATGGCTAATTTTTGTATTTTTAGTAGAGGCAGGATCTCACCATCTTGGCCAGGCTGGTCCGGAACTCTTGACCTCAGGTGATCTACCTGCCTCAGCCTCCCAAAGTGCTGGGATTACAGGAGTGAGCCACCATGCCCCATCTACTTTTTTTCCCTTAACTTTTTGAATGTTATATGAGTTGAGAATTTAGTGGAAAGATTTTCCCAGAAAAATAGAGAGTTTCTTGGCATTTACCCTATTTTTTTCTCATTTCGGTAGATCTTTAGACTAAGTTCCTATAATAAACATAAAATGAGCCAAACAATACATTTTTTAAAACCTAGGCCCTGTATTGATTTATTGCATAGAAAGGTGAAGATTAGTGTGCCACAGAAAAAAATAAAGTTTATTATTTATTTAGACATCAGTTGTTTTATTGTGAAGTGGCAATTAATCATGCATAAGAAAAGATGCTCTCATTGAAACATCTTTGTTTCTATTTTACACTGGTATAATTAAGACTTTGCGTTCATTTGTGCCAACGGGGACTTTTGTTAAAAGTTAAGACAAAAATTGGTCATTTGCTAAAGATATAAAATGGTTAGAATCATAATTATACATAACTTTAGTACTTCAAGCACCTTAAAAACCAGAGGCTTTAGAAACAGCTGTCTATGTATATACTGATGTAGTGATATCAAGATTTCAGCCTTTTTAAAATAAAGGGCTTTTTTTTTTTAAATAATTAGAGGTGCAGGGAATATTTTGAATCATTTGAGAAATAAACTGCAAGTGAGGGATTGATTGCATGGTGATTTTGAATATTCAGAGGCTAGAGATCATAATCTCTTCAGATTGTAGGTATTAAGAGGGTATTATAAAAAGTAATAACATGAAAGTGGTAAAATGTAAGGTAAAATATTGGACATTCCTGTTTATAAAGAAATGATACAGAGTAGATTAATACCTTGCTGAGTTTATATACTACATAGGAAATCTCAAAAGAAAACAAATGTGTGGTCTGAAAAGCTGGAGGTAATTGTCTGTGTTTGGAATTTAGTGACCAGCCTGCTTGTCCACTGGAGTTTGCTGTACCTAAGTGATATTTTCACTCAGTGACTTTTTACAATCCTTTACTATGTTTCTTACCAATCTATGGGATAAAGGTAGAAAAACTAACACTCTGTGAGTGCCTCTTAGATGTTGGGCATTGTGGTAAGTGAAATATGAATATGATGACTCTGATTTTTCCTAACTACTTCCCTCATTAAAGATTATCCTTGTTTTACAAATGAGGTCAGTGACACTCTGTAATATTAAAGAGTTTGCCTACTGTTACAAAATTGCGATTCGAACAAAGTTCTGTTAGACTTCAAAGTCCTTATTCATTTCTCCAAGGGATGAAATATCTAAGAACTTAATATAATAGTATAAAAGTTTCTATCATTCCTCAAATAGATATAGGTAACTCCAAATGAAGTTAAATCTATTAGTATCGGATTCCCAAAGCTGCTTAGGATTGTCTTCACTGTCTAGGACACATACATTGTTAAGTATTTGTTGGCGACTAGATAATGTCAACACAAATATCTCCATGGTATCAATTTTCTATTGCTATGTAATAAATTATCACAAATTTATAGGCTTAAGAGGAAAAAAGGCACATGTGGCCAAGCATAATAAGTGAGGAATAAATGAGTTGGTAATCAATTTAGATAGATAAATAGCGGCTTAGTTACCTATGCCCATATGGATCCTTTTATTGGTTTTCTACTATTTCTGTAACAAATTACCACAAACTTAGTGTCTTATAAAAACACAAATTTGTTTCTCATAGTTCTGTAGGTCAGAAGTCTGGCACATGTATCACTGAGTCTGTAAAATCAAGGTGTCAGCAGGGTCTAATTCCTTCCAGGAGGCTTTGGGAAAGAATCTCCTTCCAAGCTCCTTTGGGGTTTTGGTATAATTAAGTTTTATGCTAGTGTAGAACTGTGGTCCCTTGGTTCCTTGCTGGAAGTTGGCTGAGTGCCATTTTAAAGGGAACCTGCATTCCTCAGTTTAAGGCCCCTTTCCTCTATGTTCAAAGTCAGCAACAGCATGCCAAGTCCTCTTTGCCCTTTGAGCCCGTCTGATCTCCTCTTCTGTGTGACCACCTCATCTCTCCTCAGCCAGAGAAAGTTTTCTGCCTGTCAGGGCTTACATGACCAGACTGAGCTCACGTGGATGATTCAGGTTAATCCTCTCTCTTAATGTCTGTAACTCTGTTGCATTTGTAAAGTCTCTTTTGGTATGTAACTCTCCACAGATTCTGAAGATTAAGGCATGGCAACTAAGAGCTGGTGGGCAGGATGGAGGTCATTATTCTAATAATAAAAGTATTTGCTCCTCAGATATAATGAGTGATATCCTTGGACCTGACTTGATTTACATTATTTTAAAAGATAATCATATGTGAAGAAAAAACAAGAATAAAAGCAAGAAACCTATTTAGAAGGCTGTTGTAATAGTCGAGAGATAATTGAGGCATAATTTGTAATAGATGTTAAAAGTTATAGGAGTGCTTAAATTTAAGATACATTTTGAAGGGAGAGCTGATGGGACAAGCTGGTATATTAAATGTCAGTTATTGGAAAAGTAGAGGCCAAATGATTTCTAAATTTGGACTAAGCAGTTGAATAAATGGTGTACTTTTAGAACAGGTATTTAAATTTTTATATTCTAAATATCATTTTGACAGCTCATTCAAACCTATGGCACTCCTCTCACAATATGTTTCTAAATACATAAAATATGCATAAGATGAAAAAAATTGATTTATTGAAATAAAATTATTGAAAATTTTTAAATTGTGATGTTGCAATATATATGCTTCTTTATTCATGTATTGCATATAATATGGTAGTGCATATAATATGGTAGAAAAGACTGTAAAATGGTCCCAAGATTCCTGCCCCCAATACATAACCTGTTCTCCTTGAATAGGAGCAGAATCTATGAAATACAATGAATGTCATTCTAGTGATTAGATTAGGTTAGGTTAGGTTAGGTTAGGTTAGATTAGATAGCCAAGGTGAGTGGGAGTTTTGCCATTGTGATTAAATCCATAACCAGTTCGCTTTGAGTAATCAAAAAGGTTCTAGGTGGATCTGGTCTAATAAAGCAAAACCTTTGAAAGAGGATCTAAAGTTCAGTGACTGGAAGCAGCAGAGACACTCTCCTGCCAGCCTTAAAGAAGGAAACCACCATGCATTCTACAACTGCAAGAATGTGAATCCTGCCAACACCATATGAGCTTGGAAGAGCATCTAGAGGAACCTGGTTTGATGGCGACCTTGTGAGCATAGGACTCAGTAAAAGCATGCCAGGACATCTGACCCATGTTGTTTTAAAGCTATAAGTTTGTAGTAAATGTATTATGTAGCAAAAGAAATCAAATATACATAAGAGGATCAAGCAATGGGGCTGACAACTTTCATAATTTTAAAGTGCTGAGGAGCATAAGCTACATTCCTAGATTTTCGGCTACAACTATAATGTGATATGAAAATATCTGTGTTTTCTATTTGTAATGAAGTCACAAGAACTTTGACAATGATTTGTTTCTAGCATTTATGATGGAGAAAATACCAACTTTAGTTATAGATTAGTAAATATAATGATATAATTTTTCCCCAGCTGAATTCACTGATATCTTGAATTCTACCCATGGATTGCTTGGGGAGAGGGTCTGGATTAAAGTGAAGAACCCCTGATTATAGATGTTCTTCCTGAGTAAAAATGTGCATGAAATCATTTTAGAAAGATTTTGTACAAACTATCAGAAAATGGATTCACTTTAATCCTGTTACCCAAAAACATTCAATTAAGCAGAGTTACCTTCTAGTTAGCATGTTTTTTTTTAACCTGTTGGATACGAACTGTCAAATAATTAGGTGATTTTTCCAAATTTTATTGTTTTTTTTTAGACTACTTTAAAAAAAAATAAATAATGCTGCTTATATAATGATCTAAATTGCAAATTAATTTTTATGTTTGGGAGATATGGGGCATAGTTTTATCAGAAATCTAGATGCTTAAAATCTATATTCTTGATGGCAGCCACACATTGCTCAGTAATTTTACTCTCTCAAAAGCATTAAGCCATGTCCTTATAAAAGAAGAATATAACCTTTAGAGATAAGATTGACTTTATCTACCAGTTCATATATGTAGGTGGGTTTTAAACCAGAAATACTTGACATTGTTCTTTTTACATTTTTTTGAAATGTCATGCTTTAATACTCTAAAAATACAATATATATTCTTCTTTCTTCAGAAATATTCTTTTCTGTCTATTAATACGTTGAATAATAGATTGTTAAATCCCAAGAGAAGTGCAATTTGAGCCATTCTACCTTATTGCTATGTGATTGCTAATTGGGAAACAAATCCAATGTTGGCATATAAGGTAGAACAAATCTTGGTGAGGACTGTGCCAACTCAGAAACACACTCAGCACCTGCTGCCTTTTTAAAACAATTATCATCTTTATTAGATTCTGTGGGATCTGCTCAACGGGCTGCAGACATGCTTGGATCAGATGTTGCCCTTGTACAGCTGGGGCTGCAGAGTCAGCATGAACCTTTCTGCCCCATTCTTGTCTACTTGTCAGCACAGCTGTAATTTTTGGTACATTGGATTTGAGTGTTTCTAGGACCACTGAGCTCAGTTTTGCTTTGTGTTGAAATCCTTCTTATTCTATATATTCTATTTCTTGGTTGATGGAATATAGGTTCACATTTCTCCATGATTTAGGATTAGCCATAACATTTTAAAATAAATCTTTTAATTAAAAATAATATAAATGCTCTTGAGAGAAAGAGTAATGCTTGAAGTAGACATATACCACAAAGGAGAGAGGATACAGCCTATTTCTAAGTGAAAACCTTAATTTATAGAATACCCGCTTTTTAATTCTCCACAGTAATTTAGGATCATTTTCCACAATCACCAGATTCAATTTGATAGTAAAGTGAAACAATGCCACCGATAGGCAAACAGGGAATTTCAAATGCTAAAGCAAGCAGAAAACCAATGATCATCAGCAATTTCTGGGAAATGAAAATTAAAAAAAAAATAGAACAGTACATGAGAAGCATCAACGTGATAAACAAAAATATAATTAAACAAGGACTTAGTAAGCAAATAAGAGACTTTAAAACAAGCACTCTTCTTAGCTTCAGAAGCATGAGAAGACATCACATCCATAAAACAAAATAGTTTTCTGTGAAAACAAAAATTATCAGTTGTAGACCATAAAAATGTCTTAAATAATTCTTTGCAAAATGAAGAAATATTAAAAGGCCTACATTTAAATACATAGATTTCAAATAAATAGTTATTGTATAAAAATTTTTAATTAGCCAAAGGAAGTTAAGTATAATTTATAAAATAATGTCCAGACTAGTGTCTCTCCCATTAATTAATAAAAATGAAAAATATTTTATAGAGAAGTTTGCTAAGTGATGGATATTGAAATCCCAAATCTATGAAGTTTTCTAAAGAAAAACAGTGTTCTTCTTTAGAAAGAAAGGAAAAAAAAAAGAAAAACAGAGAAAAAAAATAAGGAAACAAAATATTCAAATATAATATGTTTTTAAAATTTCCAATAATGACGAAAAACTCTAATCTTCATAAATTAAGAATTCATACACAGCTAAGCAAGATGATTATTATGACTCATTTGTAAATAACAGGAAACATTTCTGAAAAATAAAATTATAGACAATCTTAAACATTTCTGAAGAAATAAAACAGTGTTGTCAGAAAAATATATTGAATTAAAATTATTTGTCAAAATGGTAATCCTTGGGAGAAGGCAAAGCTGAAGTATATTCAGTGGCAAGCTAAAACTATTTTTACTTAAAATTCTAAGTCCACATCATGATTAAGTGTGAGACACTTAATACTTTAAATATATTTTTTAAAATTATTAAAATAATTAAATTGTTTAGAAAAATAGGAAAGAGATAAATCATCTAAACAAATAATAGTAATATAAATAATAAATTTTTAGTTTTGCTTTCCAAAGATAATCACTTTTAACATTTTGATGTATTTTATCTAGTCATCTATCCATGCACATATTTATTATATTAGTAATTATATCTTATAGGTAATGGATATGGTTTGGATTTGTGTCCCTGCCAAAACCTCTTTTAAAATTGGAGGAGAGCTCTGGTGGGAGGGGATTAGATCATGGGGGCAGATTTTCCTCTTGCTGTTCTCACGAGATCTGATGGTATAAAAGCGTGTGGCACTTCCCCTTTTGCTCTCTCTTTCTAAGACTCTCTTGCTTTCCCCCTGCCTTCTACCATGACTGTAAGTTTCCTGAGGTATCCCAACCATGCTTCCTGTATAGCCTGTGGAACTGTGAATTAATTAAATCTTTTTTCTTCATAAATTACCCAGTTCAAGGTAGTTCTTTATGGCAGTATGAAAATGACTACTACAATAATTATGTAGTATGACTGTCTTCTCAAGATTATATTTTTTCCATAGTAAACACATTTTATAATTTTAAAAAATCTTTCATGTTTCCAATCTTTATAATGTCTAATTCTTATTTTTTGGAGTAGCTATGTAATTGATATGATTTGGCTGTGTCCCTACCCAAATCTCATTTTGATTTGTAGTTTCCATAATCCCCATGTGTCCTGGGAGGGACCCAGTGGGAGGTAATTCAATCATGGGGCAGTTTCCCCCGTGCTATTCTCATGATAGTAAGTTCTCATGAGATTTGATGGTTTTACAAGAGGATTCCCCTTTAATTCAACTCTAATTCTTTTCTTTCCTGGTGCCTTGTGAAGAAGGACATGTTTGCTTCCCTTTTCCCTATGATTGTAAGTTCCTGAAGGCTTCCCCAGCCATGTGGAACTGTGAAGATATTAAACTTCTTTTCTTTATAACTTACCCAGTCTCAGGTATGTCTTCATAGCAACATGAACATGAAGTAATACAGTAAATTGGTATCAGGTAGTGGGGTGTTGCTATAAGGATACCCAAAAATGTGGAAGTGACTTTGGAATTGGGTAACAGGCAAAGATTGGAACAGTTTGGAGAACTCAGAAGAACACAGGAAAATGTGGGAAAGTTAGGACTTGGAGGGCTTGGAAAACAGAAAGATGTGGAAAAGGTTGGAACTTCTTAGAGACTTGTTGAATGACTTTAGCAAAGAGACTGGCAGAATTTTGCCCCTGTCCTAGAGATCTGTAGAACTTTGACTTGAAAGATATGATTTAGGGTATCTGGTGTAAGAAATTTGTAAGCAACAAAGCATTCAAGAGGAAGCAGAGCATAAAAGTTTGAAAAATACTGACAATGAGATAGAAAGCAAAAACCTATTTTCTGAGGAGAAATTCAAGCCAGCTGCAGAAATTTGCATAAGTAATGAGGAGCCAAATGTTAATCACCAAAATAATGGTGAAAATGTCTCCAGAGACTCTCATGACAGCCCCTCCCACCACAGGCCTGAGGTCTAGGAGGGAAAAATGGTTTCCTGGCTGGGGCCAGGGCCCCGTTGCTCTGTGCAGCCTCTGGACATGGTGCCCTGAATCCCAGCTGCTTCAGTTCCAGCCATGGCAAAAAGGGGCCAACATACAGCTCATGTCATTGCTTCAGATGATAAAAGCCCCAAGCCTTGGCATTTATATGTGGCGTTGGGCCTGTGGGTACACAGAAGTAAAAAAAATTGAGGTTTGGGAACCTCCACCTAGATTTCAGAGGATGTATAGCAATTCCTGGATGTCCAAGCAGGTGTTTGCTGCAGAGGCAGAGCCCTCATGGATGACCTCTACTAGGGCAGTGCAGGTGGGAAGTAAGGGGTCAGAGCTCCACACAGAGTACCATGTGGGCACTGCCTGCTGGAGCTGTGAGAAAAGGGCCACCATCCTCCAGATCCCAGAATGGTACATCCACTGATAGCTTGGACTGTGTGCCTGTAAAAGCCACAGACACTCAATGCCAGCATGAGAAAGTATCCAAGAGTGGGGCTGTACCCTGCAAAATCGCAGAGGCAGCGCTGCCCAAGGCAGTGAGAACCCATTTCTTGCATCAGCATGATCTGGATGTGAGACATGGAGTCAAAGGAGATCATTTTGGAATGTTAAGGTTTGATGACTGCCTTATTGAATTTTGCACTTGCATAGGGCCAGTAGTCCCTTTGTTTTGACCAATTTCTCCCATTTGGAGTGGATATATTTACCCAATGCCTGTAGTCCATTGTATCTAAGAAGTAAATAACTTGCTTTTGATTTTGCAGGCTCATAGGTGGAAAGGATTGCCTTGTCTCAGATGAAACTTTGGACTTGGACTTTTGAATTAATGCTGGAATGAGTTAAGACTATGGGAGACTGGTGGAAGGACATGATTGTGTTTTGAAATGTGAGGACATGAAATTTGGGAGAGGCCAGGGGTGGAATAATATACTTTGGTTATGTTCCCACCGAAATCTCATCTTGAATTGTAGTTCCCATAATCACCAAATTTCATAGGAGGAATCTGGTAATAGAATCATGGAGTCATCTTCCCCCATGCTATTCTCATGATAGTGAAAAAATTCTCATGAGCTCTGATGGTTTTTTAAAAGGCTTCTCTCTTTGCTTGGCTCTCATTCCTTGTGAAGAAGGACATGATTGCTTCCCCTTATGCCATGATTGTAAATTTCCTGAGTACCCTCCCCCTCCCGCCACATGGAACTGTGAGTCCTTTATAAATTATCTAGTCTCAGGTATCTCTTTATAGCAGTGTGAAAATGAACAAATACAGTAGTAATTCATTATCGTCTTATCATTGGTTAGTTCCTTTGGTTCCATTTCTTTTACTACATAAAATTATACATAATTTTTCAAGCTATTTTTAGAAAAATTTCTGAGTGTAATTTTACTGATGCAAGTAGTCTGATCATTTATGAAGCATTTGAAACTCAACAAATTATTTTCCAGAAGAATTTTGCTAACTTACATTCAGAGCAGATATGAAGTCTTCACACTTCACAAACAGGAGGAGCTGGAAATGGGAGAAGTTCTGTTTAGAAAATGAGGTAGCAGCTGAACTCAAGGGAACTCAAGCGCTGGGGAAATATATTATTAATAAGGAAAATCAATCAATGGGAACTATCAAAGGCTAAGAATTACAGATGGAGATGGGAAACTGCAGGGAAAGAAAATCCTCTTAAGCAGTGGCGGAGCAAAGAAGAAATATTTGGTTGCCTGTAGGTAACTCCTTTCTCACCAACCATTTAGTCATTGATTTTATAAGGAAAAACAGGAAAATAACCTGAAAAATACAGACAAACGTTGAGGAGAAAATTATACTATATCCTTTATATTAGAGAAATGAAAATTTCTAAAGAAACATTTAATAATTGGAAAAGATGGAAAGAAACAAATAGATAAGACTTCCAATGAAAATAGCTCCTGAGATTCAAACATGAAGTTAAAATGAATGCAAGTGCTATTCTGAGATGATTTCATTTTCTAGCATTACTCTAAAAGCTGTGAAATTAAGAGAAAGTTATAATGGAATCTTTTCCTCTCACCTGGAAGAGAGGTTTCCTCCAGAGATAGATTTAGATTTTAATCATGGGAAGGGCAGTACCCACATAAAAATAATTCATTATTAAAAGAAGTTTTTATCTTCAAAGTTTGGAAGTTAAAATGATTTTTAGTGTTAATACTAAATAGGTGCTGAAGAATTATTTTAGCCCAAAACTAAACAAAAACCAGGATTTTGCTGAAAAATCTGGAAAAGAAGCAAAGCATGGTAGACAGAATACATCAACTGACTTATAGTTTTGTTTTTATTTTTCTAGTCTCACTCCATTATTCACTATTCTTTTGCATTGTGTCACTTAACCCTTTCACTCCATTATCAGTTTGCATGTGAAGTAGTTTGTGATTATATAATAACTTAGAGAAACATTCCTTAATAACCGTACAGTGCTATATACATGTTAAGCATTATTAATATTGCTCATAAAAACCTCCTGACTTTTCATTTTATACTCAAAATACAAAATACTTCAGCAGCCCAAATATACATATTCTTAGATGTATAGATTTAAACATGCAATTTGAATGCAAATATATTAAAGGGATTAAACTATGCACTCTGTGTAATAGGTAACTGAGAGGAGAGAAAGCAAGTTTGCACATTCAAATTTCTGACTTGCACTTCAGATTTCTAAGAACATTTAACTCCCAACAGCCCAAGGATGTGAGCAAATATAGCAAGTGATAAATAAGCTTAGTCAAAAATATAAAATATACCATCTGCTTAGACAGAATTTTATGGACCCTTGGAATTCAGCAATGACTTGGAGAATTCCTCTTTTTGCATTGCCTTTGCAGAATTGGCTCCTCAGCAATCCAAATCCCCCAAAACTTAAGTCTTCTGACTCCTCACAGAGAAATAAATTATCTAATGCAAAAGCTAAAAGAATGAAGATAATTCACATGATAGACTTTTTTTCTTGGCATTTATTAATCACTTTTACAGAAATAAGAACTCTAAAACAGTAAAACTGGCAATAACTAATACTGACAGGATAGCAAGTGCTATAATGAGGACTATAACAGACTGGAAAGAAATCTTGCCCTCAAAAGTTCACAGTGCAAGTTTAATTGCATTATTGTATAGTGCAAAGTGAAAGTGATTGCATAGTGCATAGTGCAAGTCTGATCGAATTATTATAGAATAAGTGTGTTTTTCTTGTTTTTTAAATCTGGTTTCACATGCTAGCACTTGTCTGGAATCTTTGCAAATAAAACAAACTAATCTCCAGCACTGAAGCATATAGAAAATTTACTAGTTTCATTGAAGATTCCTGGGTAAATGTCTGGGTTTCAGGCATGGCTACATGTAGGAGGTCAAAGAATGTTCCTGGAATTTGATACATGTTTATGTATGTCTGATCTTTCCCCATATAGTTTTATTATCAATGTAGCTTTCTCTATGTGGAGACAAATGACATGCTGAATAGTCTAGGAACATATATTCAAGGTCTAGAAACATATATTCAGAAACTAGCAAACCCTGTAAATTGAATGTCATTTTGCTCTACCATCACTTGAAAAACTTTGGGACACTCAGCAAATTGGGACCATGTATCCATCACTGAATGAATTACTGCAGCCAAAAGTATGAAATCCTCCAAATGATCAGTTTTCCACATGGCAAAGAGTCATGCAAGTGTGACTTCCCTAAATAAAGGAATATGCTGTTTTCCTGGAAGGGGAATAGATATGGGACAGTAAAACAACCAATGTCTATCACACTGCACATCCCTCACTTTCTATTATTTATAAATAGTTTAATTCTGAAACTCAACTTCTCTCATTATAAATGAAATATACAAAGAGCAGATTAGAAGAAAATGGAGGCAAGGATCAAAGCTGGCTTAACCCAAGTAGAATCTGAGTAAGTCCTAGATTTTTCTGGACATTTAAATGTTTATTATGTACCATTTTCCAAACATAGCTTTGAAAGTGCTGCAGAAAATGTCAGACTTGCATGAGAATTTCTGTATTTTTCATTAAACTGCCTTTTCCCTTCAACCAGAAAGTTTGGGTTTAAGCAACTAGTGAAATAAAATCTTACTAACCTGCTACTAGGCAGGCAGCAAAGTGCAACATCAAAAAGGGAAATCAAAAGAACCAAGTGAAAGACTCAGCTCTGGCAGTAACTTTGTGACATTGGAAAAACGTTTTTTTGACTTTAGCTTTCTCATCAGTAAAATGAGGAAATTAGCAAAAACAGTGTGTGTGTTCCCAGGTTTATCCAGAAGTGAAATGAGCAGTTTGTTCCTCCCTACAAATGAATTGCTTTTGTCTTCTAAATTAATTATTTATTATTCTTGTGCCTAGTTGTATTCGGTGTTACTCAAGCATACTTTATCACCCAGTACTTTTTGATCTAATTCCTGGAATAAAAAATAAATTCTGTCTGGACCTGCTGAATGCTTTCTTAATTGGTATTAATGATTTGCTTTTAAATGAGCTGTGCATTTTTATAAAACTAAACTTTGGGGATTACAGTTAATGCTACAATTGTTTTAAGCCATCGGAGGAAACTGCCAATGAATCTTTTCTAGTTTTTTTACTTCTCTGTGTTCTGGGCTTTGGAAATGGTCACTCTCAGATATTTAAGCCTGCTTAGATTTTTGGAGGAGAATATAGAACAGTGTTTGGATCATTTTAAGCAACACGATTTGTAGAAACTTCCAGTAGCTACACCTCATTGGTTTTCTTGTTATGATGTTCACGTGTAGCATTTGAAAAATTGTGTGTTGGTAGTGCGATGCAAAATAGGCACCTGGTCTCTTTCTGGACTTTTTAAAAGTGTATTATTTTGGCTTAGGTCATGAATCTTGAATAATCTTGTCCTGAAGCAAAGAGAGCAGTAATAGAATTTCTATTGATTATCTTATGATCACATTTTCTTTAATTATCTTTGGCTATGGACATTACACTTCAAAGAGCAGCTAATGGTAGGACACTCGGCATCTAGAGATGACAATAAATTGTATGTTTATCTGGCTACATTCTGAAATTAAAAAAAAAACTAAAAAATATTTCGCTATAGCAATATATTTCCAATAAATAATCTCAGGTAAAAACAATGTAATAAATTTACATTGAAGAGTATAATATAGTCTAGTTAATGCTCCTTAGATAAGATGCTTAATAAAGTCTTATTTTCTAGTTAAAAATATAGTGTTCATAGAAGCAACACCTGAGCTTGGAGTGAAAACAAGACTCAAGGTGCAGCTCTGGTATTGATAGTTCTGTGAACATGGATAAGTCACTTCACTGTCATTAACATTAAGTACTTTTTAAATGGCAATTATTTTATTTTTTTGTGTGTAAGGATTATTATGGTCATAATAACAGTCATAGCCACTACAGGTTAACCCTATGATATTGTCATTCTCATTTTATGGATGAACTAAAGCTTCAAATAGTTACATATTAAAGATTAGTTATATAAGCATATAAACTTAGGCCCCATTGACTTCAGGATGTGTTTTGAACCTGTCTTTTTTTTTATTATTGCATTTTAGGTTTTGGGGTACATGTGAAGAACATGTAAGATTGTTGCATAGGTACACATGTGGCAGTGTGATTAGCTGCCTTCCTCCCCATCACCTATATCTGGCATTTCTCCCCATGCTATCTCTCCCCAACTCCTCACCCCTTTATTTCATCACAAAACCCAATTTTCATTTTAGTTTATGTAAAGTTAATATTTAGATTTATGTTTTTCTCAAAAAGGTTAAGAGAAATCTTTTTTAGAACTCCTGACAAAATAATCCAAATCTCTCCTTCTGATTTTTAGTAAGTTAGTTTCTATGTAGCTATCTATCTGTAATTAATCTGATACTAATGTGAATGAATATAGTTTCATAATGCATTTTTATTTTCTTTTAAAACTAGTTCTCTTTCATTATTATTCTTAAAGATGTCCTGGGTATTGTGCATATTTTTATTCTAATGAGCCTCAGAATAATTTTGTGAATTCTTTTAAAAAATTATGGTAATTTTTGAATTATCAAATGGAAATTAAGAATTCAATTAATGTTATTAATTTAGGTTTAATATAACTGACATATTTGCTACTGTGAGTCTCTCATTCCAAGAAAGAAATTTGTATTTGCATATATTAAGTACTCTTCTATATCTGTGTAGATATTTTTTCTTCCTATAGATATTATTATTATTTAATTTATTTATAGCAGTTTCCGTATTTTTTAAAAAATTTTATCTAAAGTTTTTCTTCTTGAACTGAAAATACTCCCCTCCCACAACTTAAAATTGTAATTTTTGTGTATTTTGTTTATTTGCTGTTATTTTTGGAAAGCCACAATAAATTAATTTTCATATTTGGACAAGAGAATTTATATTACAAAATTACTGTATACAATAGCACACTGCTATTATATTTAATTCATTGTATTTAATTTTATGAATTTAACAGCTCAGAAAATATTTTGAGATCAGACTCCTTAAGATGAAGTGGATTCTCCAAGATTCCATAGCCTATAATTCAAGGAGCTGTGATTAAGTTTCAGACTTGCTTCTCTTTAAAGTCCCTGATTTACTGTCTCATCTGTTGTCATAATATACAAAGTGGAAAAAAAACCCTGCTTACCAAACAATACACTGAAGGCCCAAATTGCCCACATGTGAGGGACAAGGCATTAGTTCTTTCTTTTTAAAGCAAAGGTTCTTGAAATCTAGGATTATTTTGTTGTTCTCATTTTCTTAACACACATTCAGTTTGGCTTCTATGACTATGTGGGTACTGACATTTCTCATTAACATTGCCATGAAACTTCAGATTGATAAATCCCTTGAATGCCTCTGTCTTTTGAATTCTGAAATATTTAACATTGCTAGTCATCTTCCAATTAATGGAACTATTTTATATACAGCTACAGTTTATAAGACAATTTAGGGATGAGAACTGCCATTTATCATTAACTTACTATGTATTAGTTACTGTATTGGACATTTTTTCTACATATTTTTAAGCTTTATAATAACTGTAGAGTGGGAATTATTAGACTCATTTGGCCATGGGCCTCTTGAAATCTAGTTGAATTTTTATCAGTTCAAATGCCTGCCATGGGTCCAGGCTCTCTGGTTCTCCTTTTATTTCCCATTGCCTCTTGTTCAGGAGATGGCCTGTGGTCTTCTCCTGCTAGCCCCAAACATCTCTTTCATCCTTTGCATACTTCTATGCTCCGGTTACAGGATGAAATACAGTAACTTCATTTGCTTCTTCTATGAACTCTCCCAGACAAGTGTCCTGCCTTTTCATTTTGTCACTTTACTAGGAATCACCAGGAAAATAACAACAACACAAAAATAAGGCAAAGGAAAAAACTATAAAGTAAACGGCAAGTCATGGAGATTGCCTTGATCTTTGTTTTCCCACTAATTTAAGATATGTACAGTGATATTTCTTCCCTCTATTATTTTATTTAGCATATATTTAAAGAAAGTCACATGCTTATATGCAACCTTTGACCCAAACTTTATTCCTGCATATTCCTAAACAACAACATGCTATTGCCCAATGACAGAGAGAAAAAAAAATCTGTGAGATTTCCTATCTTCGTTTCTCCTTCTTCCCCTTTTCTTCCTTTCCTGCCTCCTCCCTCTCCCATTTAACAATTTCATATGTAATATGCAATGGTATTTCCTCTTACGTCATTTCCCTACAGATGGAGTTGGATAAGAGACATTTCAGAAATTTTAGATAGTCTTCCCTTTTTCCCATTGAGCAAGGAAACAATAATATTGCAATTTTAACTCAAAAATCTAAACTCAATTTTTACCTAGAAATGTTATTCATGTAGCCTCACTGTACTTTTTAACTATTTTCTAGAAAGTTAGCCAATCTTTTGAAACCTGTTGTGATACAGTCCCATCTTTACAGTAGATTTGACAATATTTAGAAAATTAGACTGTAGTTCAGATATGAGATAAATCAATAAACCCTTTGAAGTGGAATTGGGTTATTTGAACATTAACTTTAAGCCACAGACTAACATCTAGGTGAAAATTAGACCCCATTTTCTCTAACAGACCTGCAGAATCAAACACATTTGGCATTTCTGAAATTTGTAGTAGGATGCTTTAAAAATCTGTTTTTTATTAAAGGAAGAGAAAAATCTCCATTTCCTGAGAATTTTAATGGCCGTTTTAGAGAACATAGATGTTGTTGGGTTATTGGTACAAATTAGATGGTCCAATTTTTGCTTATTTGTTAAATTTTAGAGCTTTCATATTATGCACAGTGTGTTTGTAAATTCAGAACTGCTCAACAGAAAATTAGTTTGTCATAGAATATTTTCAAAGTAGAACTAACATGGTTAAAAATCTAATATTATTTCTTTACTCAATCTCTATATTTGAATAAAATTTGCTGTATATTTGCATCAAGTAAGCTCTACATTTGAATAAAAATTGACATATTAAGGCTTTCTAGTGAACATTAGTGGAAACAATAAGAAAAAACAATTTCATTCTTTGAATGATACATTCAGGAAATACCTGATTGGCCCTTATAATTACTATTAATATTTCTGCCCTACAAATTTCCTAATGTTTTTTCATATTCCTTTTTTTTTTCTTGAGACATGGTTTCGCTCTGTTGCCTAGGCTGAAATGCAGTGGCATGATCTTGGCTCACTGCAACCTCCACCTCCCGGGTTCGAATGATTCTCATGCCTCCGCATCCTGAGCAGCTGGGATTACAGGTGCATATCATAACACCTGGCTATTTTTTTTTTATTTTTAGGAGAGTCAGAGTTTCACCATGTTGATCAGCTTAGTCTCGAACTCCTGACCTCAAGTGATCCACCCATCATAGCCTCCCAAAGTGCTGGGATTACAGGCATGAGCCACCATTCACAGTCTCATATTTCTTAAAGCATAGAAGAATCAATACAATGCTAATGACAGATTTTACTCTTCCCTATTTTATGTGGCATAATTAAAACGAGAAGGTTAGAAATCCATGAAATTATATTAGATCATGAAGGAGCTTTAAAAGAGAGGTCATTTTTATAGGCTGAAAGTTTTTCTATAAAGCCCAAATGACTCTATTGATGTAGCCTCTGAAAAAAATCAAATAAATAATGTGTAGATGGTTCATTAAAGATATCCTCCTTCAGTGAGTATTTTTACAAATTTCTTCTCCCAAAGTATTAGAATACAACCCAAATGCCTCCAATAAAAGCTGTTTAACACTGTTTTTAAAGTATAGCAATTCAGCAATTGTAACATAAATCAAAATGATGCTTATTAATCCCGATTAGCAAGTAACAAAAAAAGTGAATAAAACTTGATGTTATAATTAGGATCAGACTATTTTTATTTAATGCAGAAGTGGCACTAAACTTTTCTTAGTGGTATGTAATATTCTAATATCCTTTATTATGCCTCTCATAGTTTATTATTTGTTTTTTGTTTGTTTTTGAGACTGAAGTCTCATTCTGTCACCCAGGCTGGAGTGCGGTGATGTGATCTTGACTCACTGCAACCTCTGCCTCCCAAGTTCAAGTGATTCTCCTGCCTCAGCCCCCTGAGTAGCTGAGACTACAGGCCCATGCCACTACACCTGGCTATTTTTTTTTTTTTTTTGTAATTTTAGTAGAGACAGAGTTTCACCATGTTGGCTAGGCAGGTCTCAAACTCCTGAGCTCAGGTGATGAGCCCACCTTGGCCTCCCAAAGTTCTGGGATTACAGGCGTTGAGCCACCATGCCTGGCCAAGCCTCTCAAAGTTTTCACAGAGCTTATAACTCCACAAAAATTTCAAAATAATAAATATAAAAATTTCATGGTGAATACAAGCCACAGACTAATAAAATGTATTGTTTTACCTTTTCTGCCTCCAAATGTATACATAAATATATTCATTTTTGTCTATTTCCACTTTGACAATTGTAATGAAAACCTCCATCCATAGCTGCCTGGCACTATTGTAACAGCCTCCCTCATGGTTCCACTCTGTTTCCTCTGAACTATTCTTCACCTATAATCCATCAAAATCTTTGAAATCTTAAATTTCTCTCTACATTACATTTTTTGCACTTAATAGAATAATTATGAAACAATAATAAAGTGCCAATATTTTTCCTGTTCTTTTGAAGCCCTGTATGACCCTTGTCTGACCTTCCAACTCATCTTGCACTACTTTGCTCTTTCTAAAGGTATGGTACATTTCTTAATGTCCTTCAACAGTCAAGATTGTTCTGATCTCAGAGCTTTTTCACATATTCTTTTCTCTCTATCAGGAATTCCAAAGTCCCTGCTGTTATATTATTTATATTCTTATTTTCTTTAAGATTCCTTATGTCACTTTTCTGCAATGTCTTTCCTGACCATTCTAGGTAGGTCTGTCTATATCTTTTTCTCATTGTTCTTTATTCATTTTCTTTAGATTATTTACCACAATTTGTGAATATATATAAACATGTACATGTTATGCACACTCATATGCATGTTTGTATATCTTTGTCTCTAAGGAGAGAAATACAGGAAGAAAAACATGGAAAAGGGAGGGAAGGAGAAAGGGAGGGGATTACTAGGTAGCTATGTATATTATTTGTTGTTTTCAACTTTTTAATTTGACCATTGCTAACTCCATAAAGCCAAGGACCATACTGGATATTTTATTCACTAAAATATATCCAGTGTCCAGAACAATGCATGGCCCATAGCAACCATTCACTACATTTTTGTATTGTCTGTGGATGAATGAATGAAATGAATAAATAAAAGAATACATATCTAATTTGCACCATTAGGTGAATGATGAACCAACCCTTGAGAATTTCAGTCCAAACCCTTTCTGCTATGCAAGAATGGGCCACAAACCCAGCAGAATTTCCACATCCTTTGTATAGCATTTCCTTAATTTCTCCCTTTTACTGCATTCCCAGTATGCTTGTTATAAGTATCCTAAATCAAATACTTAATTGGACACTCTGAATTCAAGACCTGTGAAAATAAGGGGAAAAGATTTTTAAAAAATGAGATTGTGTCTTGTGTTTTATGTTTCCGACTACTCTAATCTTAGTAGGCTCCAATCTTAGACATAATTTACTTTTAAGAAAATCATCCCAGGTATCTGACATAAAAGCAGGTCCTTAGGTAGATTCTCATTTTAATATATGCCTTTGGAATGTATCAGAAGAGAACAAGGTTGTCTCAAAGGCATGACTTTTAGTCCCTCTGGAAAGCACAGCACGTCGCCCAATGTTAATTTAAGCTTGACAAATGAGGGGTGAATTTATTTGTAAGAGAGTTCATATTATCATTGAGAAGCATTTATTCTTCCTTGAAAGGTTATTTTCTGCAAAATAAGATATAGTGCTATGTCCAGGCATCCAAGCCTGCACCGCAAGAGAACAATTCTTGGCATTTAGACTAAGTGTTATGTCTTCTAGCTAGGAAATGAGTTGTAAGAGATATTTTTCTTTTCTAACTTCCGATTATAATAACATTGTCAGTAAGTGTATATGGAGACAGCCACTGCTAAGCAGGTTTATTTTCACTGGGTCATAAAGTAAAACATGTAGAAAGAATTATTAGTTCCTTAAAGAAACTTTATGTCATAGGAAGACAGTGAGCCTCATTAGTGTCAAAAAGAAGTGAGTCCATATCTGAGCTCTCATCTTTATTGCCTTATTTACTCATATATTATAGCATACCTTTCTCATAATGTGTTAAATTTTTTTTGCGACATGTTAGGTATTCAACACATGGTTACTTTAAGTGACAAAACAATAATAATGTAGACAAGTTACATTTCACAAAACACCATAGAACTGAGATATGAAAACGTAAAATTTTCAGCATATTTTCTCAATTATTTTTTATTTTATTCATTGTTTATTTAAAATATATTAAGTAGACTTTACTATATGACAGACACTAAGCTAGGCACAAATTGTTGCATAAAACCGCAGCAATGTCTTCCTTCTTGGAGTTCTACTTTACTTTCTATTGCTTCCATTTTAAGATTATTTTTTTAATTAACTAGTTTTTTAAAATCTTTATTTTTTAGAGATATGGCAAGGTTAATACTTAACTTTTCCAATTGTATTATTCTCATTCTTTCTTAAGTGATACAATAGTTAGAATTTGTCCCCTACCCTTAAGAGAATCATGGGACTTGGAGGAAGAGTGTGAAATATAGGTTTCTCTTTGATGTGTTCCTGTTGGGACCTGTAACTACTCACCATATCCTTACCTATTAAGATTTCAATCCTTAGTTAAATTGTATCTGCCACTAGAATATAAACTCTTAGCTATAGGTATTGTGTCTGCCTTATTTGCTATTACATACCCATAATATACACTCAGTGGTAACTATTGAATGAATGGAAGGCTGTTTGTGCTGAGCGATGAAGTGCTATTCCTTGGATACCCTGCCTTCTACCCAAAGATACTGACAGAAAAAAAGGGAAATTAACTTTCCCTTGCTTTGTAGACATTGGTATTTACAAACAGTAGGTAATCAATTCATACCGCTAGACTGGTAGTGGAGGAGCAAGGAGGAAAGGACAAAGGTAAGGGAGAGAAAAAAATAAAAAATATAAAAGAAAATAAAAGGAGAATAATAGTGGCTAGTGTAAATTCTCCCCTTCTGGCATGCGAAAAGAAAGGCAGAGTTGCTAATGTCCTTCTGGCAGAAAGGGAGCAAGGCTCATTACTTTTGTACATTTTAAAGTTGCTCCCAGCTTCCCTATGCTGCTTCTGTAGCAGCACTAGACTTGCTTAGATGACAAATATGTCAGAAAGTTTAAAAAAAATTTTTTAAAGATTGCCCAAGGTCCTCTCCACAAAGCACAATGAACAGTGCCCTGAATGTGCTTCCTCAGTGGGAAGGCTTTTTCTAATTCAACCCAGACTTCTGAGTGTCCCAGCCTTCCTTTAACCACTTCATTTCCTGCAAGAGGAAAGAAATGATCAAGGGGCTGAAGGTAGGTGTCTGAATGTCTTATAGGGAATGAGGGAAAGATCTTCAGCTCTTCCATTTTCTGTCTGCAGCATTGATGAGTTAGATTTTTTCATTGTGATTGGAGATCATTATCTGGAAAAATTTTGTTGTGAGGCAAGTAATAACAGTCCTTTATATTCAATACAATTATAATGACTGGCCAGAAACTTTATACACCAGATCTCAAATAATACTAACAAATTCCTTATGAAAGACATTATTATCTTCATTTTATAGAAACAGCAATCAAGGCTCAGAATCTAAATGTAATTGACTTGCCCTGGGTCATGTAACTGGAGGAGCGTCAACATCCCCAGCTACCTGTTTCAAAGTGGTTCTTAGCCTTCTTAACCCGGAAGAATGGGAAAAGGGGCCCCTGAGATGTGATAAGTTGGCCATTCGAATAAATATCATGGACTCAAAGGGTTTTGCAGAAAAGCGATTTATTAGATGGAGAGAGAGAGAAAGAAAGACAGCTCCCAAGCTGTCGTGGGAAGGGACCCAGAGAAGGAATCTGTTCAGATAAGGAGCAGCTGAATTTTAACCCTTGAGTTATTCCCTCCCCATTCATGATCTCATCCAGTGAGAGGAGTTCTTTCAAACTTCCTCTGGAGTTATTGATCTTTGACTTTGATATCAGATTGGCTACTTGGTCCACAACTCTGAGTTACAGAGCTCCCTCCTTCCAGAGCTTTTGGCAGGCTTTTAGGACAAAGGAGCCCACCTGGCTTTCCCCACCTAACTCACATGCAGGAAACCCAGACAAAGCACTTTACATTTGAAATGCCTTTGGTTCCCAGATGGAGGCACAGAGCCAGGAAATTCCTGCCCTTGAAACCATGCCCCTTGCAGAACCAGGAAGAATCTGGTTCCCAGATGGAAGTGTGGAGCTGGGAAACTTCTGCCTTTGAAACCACGCTCCTCATGAACCCGGGAAGAGAAGTCCCTCAGTCCCCCCATTGAACAAGAAAGTCCAACTCCTGTTGGGACGTGGGTGTGGATAGCTCTTTAACTACTTCTTGCTGAATTGGGTCATAGGAGGGGCCCTGAAGTTGAGGTTTCCTCCAGAGGGGAGTCTTCCCGGGGTGCAGGTTGATCCAGAGGTCCAAGATAGAACTCATGAGCTAAGGACATTTGGGGTTCCATCTGCAGGACCATTTCTAGCCTCATGGCCTCAATTCTAGAAGAAACAAATTTGACAAGAAGGTTAAAGAGAGGCCCAAAGACCAGCAATAATAGAATGGTTATAAATGGGCCTAGAAGAGGGTAGAGCCAGGACAGCCAGTTGTTAAATAAGCTCCACGATCCTGTTTCTTGAAGGTCTTTAGCCCTGCTTTTGATTTGGTACCTGAGTTCTTTAACTTTGTTGAAGACAATATCCTATTGGTTTACAAAGTAGAAACATTCTTCTCCTACAGAGACAGTTCCTCCTTTCTCTGCTGCTACCAAATCCAGGGCCCTTCCATTTTGAAAAGCATGGCAACTAAAGAGTTAAGCTGCTTCTGCAGAGTGAGCTGCCTCTTCAGAGAGGATTAGCAACCTTTTTCCATGTCATCATTTAACTCCTGAGATAGCTTATAGTAAAACTGAGTAGAGGTAGTAATTCCTCCAATGCCGGTACCAAGTCCTCCTAATATTCTGCACCCCCCACTATGAAAGGAATAATTGGGGATCAAGTATGGTGTGGCCTTGGCAAGAGAACACTCTGCACCTGAGAATTGGAGTAAATCATCATGGGGGGCACTAGGAAGGAGAGGAGACATAATTCCCTGGGGTATCGTTCAGGCAGTGGTAAGCTGAGATGCCACAAACAAAGAATAAGCCTGATGCTAGGCAACTGAGACCTGGGGATAAGGCAACCCAGTTTTGGCATAGGGAAGCATTGGAGTTTTTAGTAGAGTTCACACAAAGTTTGAGGTAGATAGAATTTGTAGATTGGCGACCAAGGGACCTGAAAGCCCTGTATGATTTGAGGGAGTGATAATATCAAAGGGAGAGGAGGAGAGCTATTAGGCCAGTCCATAGGGGCAACCGCATAGAGTCCAGTAGCAAATAATAAAGTCAAGAGTGACAGTCCTGTTAATGCCAGGATGTAAATTAGACTCATAAATAGTTACTTTCCCAGGGATCTCACTGGAAGAGCAAACGTAGATCCTCTAAGGGCTCGCAGGTGTATGAAGGGTCATCTCCTGGAACTTCAGGCTATGGAGTGGAGGGCATATGACTTTCTTCAGGAGATGTCCAAGGCTTCAGCCAAGTGTGATGAATCCATGAGTCAATTCCCACCACCTTAACTGCCATTGGGGTAGACAGAATAACCGAAAATGGTCCTTCCCAAGATGGGCCTAGAGAGGGAGAGTCTGAGGGGAGAGACTTAACAAGCACTAGGTCTCCAGGGCAGAACAACTCTTTCCCCTTTTCCCTAGGGTGTCCTTCAGGTAAGGTCCTAAGAACTTGTTGGTACTTAGCCAAGGAGGTTATTTCTTTTCTTAGATCTGCTGTTTCCTTGACTAATATGAGATAATTAGTAAGAAAGGACCATCCATAAAGCATCTCATAGGTGCTGAGTCCTATTTTCTGAGGTGAGTTTCGAACCCTTAGGAGTGCAATTGGAAATAGAGAAGGCCATGGGAGGTGGGTTTCCTGTGTTAGTTTCTTTAAGTGTCTCTTAAGAATTTCGCTCATTTTTTCCACTTTCCCTGAGGACTGAGGCCTCCAAGCATAGTGGAAATGATATTGTATTCCTAAAGCCTTAGAAATTCCTTGGCTCACTGCAACTTTGAAGGCAGGGCCATTATTGCTTTGAAGACAGCAAGGGAGTCCAAATCTAGAGATTATTTCATTAATCAGGACTTTTATTACCGCTTGGTCTTTCTCTGTTCTACCGGGGAAAGCTTCAACCCAGTTTGTATAGGTATCTACACATACTAACAGATATTGATATCCCTGAAACTTAGGCATATGGGTAAAGTCCATTTGCCAGTCCTCACCTGGGTAATGACTGATTTGCTATTCCCCAGGAGGAACTTTGTGATATGCCAAAGGATTATTTTTCTGGCATATTTCACATTTTTGACTATTTGTTGGACAGCCTTGAAGAGATCTTTTTCTGTAAATATAGATTTGGACATTCAATCTGTATTCTCTATATCCATATGGAAGGTTTGATGTAGGGTTTAAAGTACTTTCAACTGGCTGGCAGCAAGTAGGAGTACTTTTCACTCCTCAGTAGCTAGCCATCCTGAAAGAAGAAAATTATGTCCCTGGGAGACTGCCCACTCTACCTCTTCTGATGAGTGTTGAGGTCTAGTTCCCTAGAGAGAGTTTTCCCATATTAAAGTCCTTTTATAAATTCTTGTCTAGCTGCCCTTTTTGCCTCTAGGTTAGCTCCACGATTGCCCTTTTCTACCTTCTCATCTCCTTTCTGGTCACCCTGACAGTGTAAGACTGCTACCTCCTTTGGGTTCTTAGACAGCTTGTAATAAGTCTGAAATTTCCTTATGATATTGAATGGGAGTTCCTGCTGAGGTTAGGAACTCTCTTTCCTTCCACATGGCAGCATGGGCATGCAAAACAGTAAACATATTTGAAATCTGTGTATAGGTTTATTCTCTTTCCCTTTCTTAATTTTAGAGCTTCAATGAGGGCAACTAGTTCTGCCAGCTAGGCACTAGTTCCAGGAGAAAGATAGTTACTTTCAAGCATGTTTGATCACTGACTACTGCATATCCTGCCTTTCAAATTCCATTTTCCATAAATAAACTTCTGTCAGTGTGTAGGTTAAGGTGAGGATTGGCTAGAGGAGTTTGTAAGAGATCTGCATCAGCTGAGTAGCTCTGGGCTATAACCTGCTGACAGTCATGTTCTTTGTCTGCCCCTTCCTCAAGAAGAAAACTAGCTGGATAGAGGGCTGCACATGTACGCAGCTGAAGTACAGGCCCTTCGAGCATTAAGGCCTGATATTTGAGTAAGTGGTTGTTGGACAGCCATAAGCTTTCTTTAGAAGCTAGAATTCCAGCTACGGCATGTGAAATCCATACAGTTAGATCTTTCCCTGCACTATTTTTACAGCTTCTGAAACCAGTTTAGCCACCACGGCTATGACCCACAAGCAGTGTGGCCAGCCTTTTGCTACTGTGTCAATTTCCTTACTTAGATATGCTGCCAGTTGTGGCATGGTCCCCTGAATCTGAGTGAGAACCCCCAGTGCCACTCCTGACTTTTCCATAACATATAGGGAGGAGTCGTTCCCTGTAGGAAGGCTTAGAGCTGGAGCCTGCAGTAGTGTCTGCTTTAAGGTCTGAAAGGCTGCCTCAGCTATAGGATCCCATTGTATTAGATGGGTGTCAGATTTTTGGGTTTCCTTAATCAGAGTGTATAGGGGATTGGCTATTTCACCATATCTGGGAATCCACAATCAGCAGAACCCAGTTATTCCTAAGAATCCCCACAACTGTTTTAAGGTTTTTGGACAGGGTAGGGCCAGTATAGGTGGAGACATTCTCCATCAAGGGCCCAAGCGCCCTTAGACAATGCAAGCCCTAGGTATTTTAACTCTTGCCTACAAAGTTGGGCTTTTGATTGGGAAACCTTATATCCACAAGGGGCTAAAAAGTTTAGGAACTCCTGTGTGACCTGCTGACAGTGGGTTTGTAAGTTAGCAGTTGAAAGTAAGTCATCCATATATTGAAGAACCAGGGTACCTGGATGTGAAAACTTACTAAGGTCCTGTGCTAGAACCTGGCCAAACAGGATGGGGCTATCTCCAAAGCTCTGGGGTAACATTGTCCAGGTGAATTGAGGATTCTGGTCCAAAGGGTCTTCAAAGGTGAACAGAAATTGGGGATCGGTATGTAATGGAACACAGGAAAAGGCATCCTTAAGTTCTAGGACTGTAAAGGACTGTAAACAATTGTGCCTCTCCTGGTATTTGAGAGAACAAGGTGTATGGCTTAGGTATGACTGGGTATAAAGGGATCATAGCTTCCTTAATAAGCCTAAGATCTTGCACCAGCCTCCATTGTCCATTAGGTTTTTGTATTCCTAAAATTAGAGTATTACAAGGGCTGTTACAGGAGTTTACTAGACCCTGAGCTTTTAAGTTCCTTACAATATCCTGTAGCCCCTTTTTGGCTTTTGGTCTTGGGGGGTACTGTCTTTGGTAAGAAAAAGAGTTGGGATCCTTTATCCTTATTCAAATTGGGCATGTATTCTTTGCCCACAGAAATTGTCCCTCCTTTGCCCAAACTTCAGGATTAATCTCTTCTTTAAATAATGGGCAGCAGAGAGGGATTTCCTCCATGACAATGTTCATATAGATAATGGCTCTGCTCTGGCTAACAGGTCCCACTGTAGTAAGGGAGTGGGACTTTCTGGCATGATGAGGAAAGCATGGGAGAAGAGTATATCTCCCTAGTTGTAGCTTAGGGGCTGGGAGAAATAATGGGAGACTGCTTGTCCTCGGACTCCTCAGACATTTACAGACTTGGATAACAACCGTTCAGGACAGGAAAGCAAAACTGAGAAGGCTGCTCCTGTGTCCAGGAGAAGATCGACCTCCTGGCCCTCTATGGTTAACTTTCCCTGGGGCTCGGTGAGGGTGATGGCTTGTGCTGGCGCTTGCCCCAGTCACCCTCAGTCCTGCTGTTGGGTCATCTGGTTAGCCACCTCAGGCCCTGGCAACCTTCTTCCTCTAGGACAGTGTGCCTTCCAGTGATCCCCTTGGCACAGTGGGCAAGGACAAGGAGGTGGTCTGTTCTTCTGGGGACAATCTCTCTTAAAGTGTCCCAGTAAGCAGCAGTGGTAATAAGATCTGCCAGACTGGTGGCTAACCCAAGCCCTTCCCAATTCTGAGCCCCTTGGGTCTGCTTGTCTGAAGCCCATGACTAGGGCTACGGCCTTTCTCTTGTCCCTCCTGTCCCTTTCAGCCTGTTCCTCCTGGTCTCTATTATAGAACACCAAGGTTACTAGATTTAGTAATGATTCTAGTCTCTGTTCTGGCCCAAGGGCCTGCTTCTGGAGCTTTCTCCTAATGTCCACTGCTGATTGCATAATAAATTTGTTTTTCGGTATTAGCTGACCCTTGATGGAATCTGGTAACAGGGGAGTATACTTTCTTAAGGCCTTCCATAACTGCTCAAGAAAGGCTGTTGGGTTTTCTTCCTTTCCCTCAGTTATGGTGGATAACATTGCATAATTCATGGGCTTTTTCCTAGTTTGACTTAATCCCTCAAGTATGCAGATCAATAGGTGCCTACAACTCCAGTCCCCCTGTTCTGAGTCAGGATCTCAGCAAGGGTCCATGCTAGGGACTGCTTGTCTACCTGTAGGGAATCTATCCTCATCTGGCATCATTTGGACATGTACTTGACCAAGGTACTAAACAATAACATGCTATCTTTCCAATCTAATTTAAGGGACTGGACCAGGCCCTGTAGAACATCTATGTACTTGTCCGGTCATCTGAAAATTTTCTTAAGTGTCCGCCTTGGTTTGCTTTAAGTCAGAAAGCGAAAAGGGGTATGTACTTTCTTTGGGCCAAATTCTCCTCCTACTGCCTGTAGGGGGCAGAGTTGGGGCATCCTAGTAGCCTCAGGTGCCTTGGCCACTTTGGCCTTAACTGACTCCTGTTGGGTTATAGGAGCTGAGGATATCTGCTCAGCATCGGTAGATGGAGGAGCCACAGAGTCCTGGATACGGGGGTAGTCCTGAGGAGAGGCCAGTAGGGTATAGGGTACAGACCTTGCACAGCTGAAGATTGCTCCTTAGAGAAAAGAAAACTTGCACATAGGAGACCTCAATCCATTTACCTTCCCTCTTACAGAACAGGTCTAATTGCAGAAGGGTGTTGTAATTTATACTTCTCTTAAAAGGCCAGGTTTTTCCACTTGGCAGAGGGTATCATGGTCACAATGTTTGGCAGAGAAAAATGAGCTGCTACTTCTTCAAATATCATGGGTCAAATTGGTCCCAGTTATTTAGGATACACTTTAAGGGTGATTTTGCCTTGGGAAGAGTACCACCATCTGAAATTGAACACAGGGTTGCCCACATCCCTGGTTATTCCTTGCAACTGCTAGCCCTGGGACATCCCCAGTTATAGCACCTTAGTATCATGGTCACAATGTTTGGCAGAGAAAAATGAGCTGCTACTTCTTCAAATATCGTGGGTCAAATTGGTCCCAGTTATTTAGGATACACTTTAAGGGTGATTTTGCCCTGGGAAGAGTAGCACCATCTGAAATTGAACACAGGGTTGCCCACATCCCTGGTTATTCCTTGCAACTGCTAGCCCTGGGACATCCCCAGTTATAGCACCTTATGGTTTCCTTGTGCCCTAGAAGCATGACCATCTTCTGCCCACCCGCTCATGTGCTGCGTTTAATCACACTGGCATCATAGGCACAGGCTCACTGTCTAATGCCCTTACAGCCACCTTAAGGACATGGGGACTGCTGGGCTTAGTGGCTCTGTACTGGCAGGTCCTTGAAGAACTAGGTCAGTGAGTCTTGGGCGATGGAGGTCAATATTCCCTAGCAAGAGTTTAATTAACAAAGTCCTGACTATAAAGCTGCCCTAGGAGGATAAAGTCCTTGAGAGGGGCCTCTAAGCACAACAGTCTTAAATAAGGTGATGGCTGACCGCATGCCAACGCCAGAACTATGATCTTGGGACCCCGGCCTTCTCCCCCACCCCACTTTCCATCATAGCAATATGCCCTAGGATTGTGGGGCCTGCAATTAACTATTTGAGCCTCAGACCAGGTCTGACTATGATATTCTAGATGAAGAAGTTCTACCGTATGGAGAGCCAATCCTAGTCAAGACAAATTGTACATCATTGGATTCTGACACCACTCAATTGGATTGGAAAATTGTGGGTGACCAAAAAACAAAATGTCTTATAGCCTCCTGTACCCACTGATAGACTCTGGCTCTGTTAGAACATAACCTACCTCTGCAGACTAAAGGAACTGGCCCTGTGCATTGCAGGAGGTTCTCATAGGCTTAAGCCTGAGGGTACCATGGACAAGGGTCCCTGGACTGCCACCCCAAGAGCCTCAGAGTCCTAGCAAAAAGAGTAATAGCCTCATGTGCAGGAAATATCTTAGAGGAAAGAGCCGGGAAGAAGTTTGCCTCACGGAAATCTGGACCCAGGAGGTTGGGATCTGAAAGGCTGGGTGTGGCTCACATAGGTGGCTTTTTCTTGGCAATTTAGGCAGGTCCCCGACCTCAACCAGAATGAACCAGGAGTTTGGGACCACTATCCTTCCTCCTGCTGGCCCTTGCCTTCAAACCACTGCCTTTGAAACCATGCCCCTTGCAGACCCAGGAAGAATCTAGTTCCCAGATTGAGGCTGGAGCCGGGAAACTCCTGATTTTGAGACCACATCCCTAGTGGACTAGGGAAGAGAAGTCCCTCCCTTACATGGATAATCTACCTGACTTCAAAGTCCATACGTTTTCCACTCGTAAAAATGCTTCTCAAATTTTGGACTGCTGTAACAACACTGTCATAAGAAATAAGGGAGCTGAACTCGAACACTCTTTATGAGTTTTTAATTTCCTTATTTCTCTAAGACCATGTTTTTAACATTCCGTGACCTTGGGAGCCTTCTCAGACATTCATACATGGAGACATTCTAAGAAAGACTGAGGAGGTTAATAACTACACAAGTTAGAAGTGAAAGAGGAGATACTTCTTTTTAGCTTTTCTTTTCTTTTTTTCTTTTGGTCTTTTTGTTTTTTTCCTTATTGTGGAGAATGGGGTCTCACTATACTGCCCTGGCTGGTCTTGAACTCCTGGGCTCAAGCTATCCTCCCATCTCTGCCTCCCTAAGAGCTGGGATTACAGGCGTGAGCCACAGCACCTGGCTAGTTTTTCAAATCTTAAGAATTCTCACTCTCTTATGGCTCCCATAGTTTCTATTTAAAATGTCTCTACCTTTCTTTCCTCATGCATAAGAGACGGTGGTAGGAACACAATAGATATTAAATTTTTAATATAACATATTGGTAAATTATCTAAAATATCTGTTCTAATTAAATGTATATTGGATTCATAAATGTCTTTACTTCAGACAAAAATGAGCTATTTAGTTTACAATAAGGATAATTAGCTTCATTTTTAACACATCTTGAATTAATAGACTGGATATTTGCAATGCTTACATTAATATAAAATATTTTAAACTTCATTTTTCTCTCCTCAAAATTCAATTTATTTTGTACTATACACTATTTACATTAGTTCAACAAGCATCACAAATATAATTTAATTAGATTTTATTGCATTTTTTCCAGGAATAAGTTGCATTTTTGAAACAAAAAACCACCCCAAGCTAACAGGTACTTTGGTTAAAATGTAAAACATCTACATGTATGCAGAAACATTTGTAGTTTTCCTTTAGCCAGAAAGAACAGTTATTGTACTAACACAAATTATTTCCATTGATTTTCCCTTATCTACATAACATTTTATCTCAGAATAAGCAAAGACGTCTATCTCAGCATAACTCAAAGACAGTCTTGAGTTAATGACAATTGAATATAGTTCTAAAATATTTCACATTCACCAGCTTTTACTGTAAATGTGGTAAGGACTGTGCAACTAACACATTGTATGTTAAAAGAGTGGAACAAGGCTGGGTGTGGTGGCTCACACCCGTAATCTCAGCACTTTGGGAGGCCAAGGTGTGTGGATCACTTGAGGTCAGGAGTGTGAGACCAGCCTGGCCAACATGCTGAAACAGTGTCTCTATTAAAATGCAAAAATAAGCCGAGTATGGTGACGGTGCCTGTAATCTCAGCTACGCAGGAAGCTGAGGCAGAAAAATGGCTTGAACCTGAGAGGAAAAGTTTGGAGTGAGCTGAGATCACACCACTGCACTTTAGCCTGGGCTGCAGGACAAGACACCATCTCAAAGGAAAAATAAATAAAAATAAAAACAAAAACAAAAAAAGCAAATTCCAAATTCAGGAGGATTCAGCATATATATTCTTAACTCCATATTAAGGAAGATGTATGATGACTGAGAACTACGAATCCGAATGTCAGTGATTGTGGGAAAGCCAAGTATGTGCTCTCATTTAACATCATACCAGCTCTTAACTACTCAGGAGATGAAGATTAAAGATTTTTCTAGGCTTTTCAGTTTTCCTTTTTTGGTTTTGTAACCAATGTTTACAGAATTATCTTCACCTATTAGAAGACAGGTCAGCAGGCTAGACAAAGAGAAGTGTTGAACTTTAAGCTGCTTCATTTCACTACATTTTTTAGTCATTTCTAAACTTTTTGAGCTAAAACTAAAGACTGTGAGTACTTAAAGGATTATTTTGGAGTTGAATTAATGGCATGATTCCTGTCACATAAGTAGGTAGTAGAGAAGGTCAGCTTTACTGATTTAGCAGGCTTGTTTATTTGGGAATGTTGATTTCCTAAAAATCTTTTGATAATCTGATAATTTAACAAAATTATGCTAATCTAATTTCACTTTACAGTCCAACATTCATTTCTATTCACTTGTAGTGCTAATAATTTTAAGATGTCATTAATATAGATCCTTAAATTTGCACAATTTGTTTTTCTTCTCTTTTTACATCAGTCTTCAAAATCAGATGATAGCATCCAGCCCATACATTACATATCATATATAATCATGATACTCATTAATCCATCAATTCATTCATTAGGGACATTTGCCTTTAACTAGGGAGATTTGGCTTATCTGTCCTCATGGACATCATTCACATTTTTCCTCAGTGGCACCTACACATCACCTACTCACCAGGAGTGCCTCTTGTACTTACCACCTCTCCAGGCTGACTCAGCTCACTTCCTTTAATAGGTCTATTATGATAAATCTCAGTTCTGGCTATTTGTCTGAAGGTCCTGCTGGCATTGCAAACACAGAAGCCAAAACAGAACCCACCCTCCCTTTACCGTTACCCACAGTAAGTATGTAAGATCCTGAACTGAGCAATTGATCTCAGGGTACAGCCTCACAAAGCTTTTTTTTTTCTTTTGCCTTATAGTCTACTTCAAAATGTTAGTCAAACCTTGTTAAATCAACCCATATAATACCTCTCCTTTATTCTCCTCCCTCAATTTCTCCTGCCTCATTCTCAAGTTCAATCCTCAGAACTTCTCTTTATAGTATCTTCAATAGCCTTCTAATGGGCCTCCCAATCACACCTCTTTTCCCTCTGTTATATTCATCACCTGATCACCAATCTGAGCTTTTGAAGATTTAATTTGTTTGCATCACTTTACTGCTCAAAACCATCTTTTGATCCTAATTGCCTATAGAAAAAAATAAACTTTTTAACCTAGACCTCTAGATTATCATTTTTAAAACCTATTTCATCTGAATTTCCCTTTACTTCTTTTAGCCTTCATAGTAACTGATTTGCATATTGTCCCTGGTTTCTCCTGAGCTCTTTCATGGATGTCCATTTGCTTGTAGTGTTCTTCTGTCCTACACATTCCTCCCTCCAGTTCCTTAGGTCTAGTCCAATTTTTGTGGCTGTGGCAGATTGTTTCTTCTGTGCCCTGAGCACTCGTGATTCCACTGCACGTTGATGGTGTTCTGTAAGCTTCAGGGAGTCGAGGCCACAGGAACAGCGCTCAACCAATAACAGATAGAAATTGGAGGGAAAGTATCTTGTTTTCTTGCCCTTATGGGAGGACGATTCTGAAGTGCCTGCTTTGCCATCCAGTTGAGGTCTCCTGCTGTCTTGCTCTGCAGTTGCTCACAATGTCAGTCTTCTCCTTAAGTCAGCTTTACTGATTTCCTTTTTCTTTCTGTCTCACTTCCCAACTCCCCAATTAGGAATTTATAGGATCACCATTCAAATAAACAATTCATATCAGATCCTGTATCAGAGCTAACATAAAGCAATAATTATTCTTAAAAGTCACCTCCATGCAGCCTTCCTGGATTTTGGTAACTGGGAGTGTTTTCCTGAATTTTGGATGCTTGTGTGCATCTCTTAAAGTGTCACCACTTACTGTATTTTGCTGTGTGTGTGTGTGTGTGTGTGTGTGTGTGTATGTGTGTATCTGTGTCTGTTTGCCCTATCTATCCAAGTTTTATCTATGGGAGAGAGTTGTCTAATTGTTGGGTTACTAACTGGCTGCCTTTTCTCTTAGGGTCCTGGCCTCTTGTCACATTTTCTAGGGCCTATCCGTAACTTAACCATACATATCTTTAACCCAATTCCAACTTTCTAACCAAAGCTGCTATTGAGTAAACCAAATTTCTGTCATTTTCTTCTGGAAGGCACTTCACACATTACAGATTGATGCTGAGATGAATTCTAGGGGCATGTCAAGCAACTACCTGCAACTAAAAACAAACATTAAAGTCCTTAGCTCTTCATGATCTTGCACCTGCTTAATTATTATCTCCTCTCATCTCTTACCTCTACCGCACAAACACCTTCCTCACACAGCACACTGAAAACCTGCATGACCCTGCAAACATGCAAATATCACACGCTTTTCCCACTGTTCCTCTGCAAGTGCTATGTCGTCTAGCTACTCCAAGGTGCACATTTCCTCCTCTCCCACACTATTACTAATATCAAGCATTCTCCTCCTAGAACTCCCTGTAACTGCCCACCCAACAAAGTCTATTTGGGAATCTACTCATTCCACTCTTGCAGCATCCAGGTTATGCCTCAATTGTTGCATTGATCATGATAAATGACTTCTTGTCACTGTTTTCCCATGAAATATCATAAACTAAGAAATATTTCAGGACAGAGATTATGATTTGTGCAGTGCTACAACAACAATGGTTTATGTTATTTGTGGTAGAGAATAATACATAATACATGCTTGTTGAATGAATAAATAAATAGTTTCCTAAGAAATTTAATTGTGAGTTTTGGCCACCTATTTTCTTCATTACCTACTACCAGATATTTTTGAAAAGGCATCAAAGCAATATTAGATTATCCTACATTTAGTTGAACTAGAAATAAAGAGTATTATGCTTGATTGACACTCTTATACAGTGTTGTAATCACTCCTCCCAAATTTAAGAAATCATTTCACTCTTCTTTGTTGAAGGAATAAGTAAGCCAAACTTGCTGATGATTACTGAGACTGGGAAATTCTATCTTAAGCTATATTTTCAGTAGGTAGTAAAATTTTGTGAAAGAATATCTTATAGGACATTTGTAGTCATGCTTTTGATAGAATTTGAAGGGAAAAGTGAACTCTGCAAAACAAAATTTTGGCTAAATTGCTTGCTTTATCATTTGTAGTGTATTGTGGTAGCTCCTAATGTTCTCTTCTCCAGGTCATATTCTCTGTGTCACTGTAGTGACAACTAGTGTTTGGAGCATGTTGCTTACAAGGCAGTGCCATGACATAAGCAATTCATAGCCATCCTTGAGATACTTCCATGCCAGTAATAGACTACAATTAAAAAGGCACCTGAAGTATGTCCTCCAAAGACCCTATACCCCAGGGGTACAGTTAAACCTTCAGGAAATGCATCTTTTAAGGTCACTCTCTTACTCTGTTTTTGTTCTAAATGTGTAAGTATATCTATTCAAAATTCATCTGCATTTGCCACACCATTGAATCTCTTCTATGCAGTACACTTAAATAGCTTTGCATCTGTTGTTTATAAAATAATACCTACTAATTCTTAGAGGTTTGTTTTCTCTTACGCTTGCATCTACTTCCATTGGCAATAGAAATTGTCCAGTGCTAATGAGCACTGTGACTTCCAAAATTTAGCCACTTTTAGGTTCATACTATATAATTTTTATTAACTTACCTATGTTTCAACGTCCTCATGACTTAAGCTCTTCAACATTTTACGTTAAAGCTTTGGCTCCTTCTGCTTCCTCTGCTTTCCCCAGAACTGCCTGTTAACTTAACATGAAAATTTATGTTTGAAACTTCCCAGCATAGTTGTAGCAATCATTTGACCACTGGTCACCCAAAGACCACTTGATCATTGGGACTTCAAGGCAACTGGCAGGGTTATGCCAAATAAAATGGATTATGATTAAGATGTTAAGTCTCTGAGATAATATTAGGAAAAAGAGAAAAATACTACACTATAGAGTTGTCAATGCAGCTAAATTTTGTCTATCTAAAAAAAAAACGTTATATAGAGCTACCTGTTCTTACTGCGGTTCTAGGTTCCTAACATTTTGAATTAAAATGTCCTTATTCTATAAAATGGCATATGTATAAAATGATCATTGATTTTTAAATGCTCCTGTGCCACAAAATAAAAGATTCTTAAACTTACACTGATTACTAAATATACTTTTAGGAAATTGTATCAGTCTTTGAATTTCAAAAGTAGACAGATCATTGTCATAGGCAATAATCATTTTTGAGAAACAATGTATGAGGTAAAATTACATAGAATTTACTATGTGCTGGATTCTGTTTTGAATGTGAGGATTAAATGAATTTACTCCTTCTAATATACCTGTGAGAATGGTAACTTTATCAGGTCCATTTTATACACTAAGGTTCAGAGAGGTTGTATAACTTGTCCTAGGTCAAGAACTGCTAAGAAGCAGAGACAGAGTTTGAACTGATACTATGTAACTGTGATCATGATATCTTTATTAAGTTAAAATGTTACAAAAGGCAGAACATATTTGCAAACTTGGCGCCCCTACCTGGAGTAATTGTGTCTGTTTAGTCTTGATTTAACCCACTCTATTTCCTGGCATCATTGACTTTCTCCACTCAAGCTAGGGCATAACTGAGACTCAGTGACATCAGAATGTCTTTTCCCCAGAGTTGGTCTGAAGGTTTAAATATATTTGAGTCAATTAGATTAGTGCTTGAAATAATAAATCACTAAAAAATTGGTTGCCATTATTCAAAAGGAGAGCTTACCCAAGCCTCACTTCTCTAAACTCTCTTTCTGGGCACAGGACCCACTTAGTTTTCTGCCTAGAGACAAGTTTCTGCTTGGAGCCTAGTCTCTCTCTCTCTCTCTCTCTCTGTCTCTCTCTGTCTCTCTCTGTCTCTCTCTCTCTGCCAAGCAATCTCATTCCTCCCTGGGGCTACTCATTGATCAAAGTCAGGTACATTCTCTTTTTATGGAAATTAAGTTTATAATGATAATAACATAAGAAACATTCTGAAAGAGAAACAACAAAAACATTCAATGATGTTTACCAAGTGTCACATACTGTCTTATACTGTCTTAATGCTTTATATATATATATATAATCTCATTTAGTCCTCCTAACAACCCAGTTACCATTATGATCGTCATTTTACTAAAAAGAGAAGCAAATACAGAGAAATTAAGCACTTGCCCAATGCTATGTAGCTAGAGAATTGTATGGTCAGGATTTACCCTCAGGAAGACTGTTTTGGAAGCACTGGGCAACTTCTGTGAGAAGGTCAACAATAACATTCTGTTATTTATTCTGTGCCCCTCCTGAAAGTCTGATAACTGCAGTTCAGTTATTCAATTGACATTTGAGATTTTTGTCTTTGCATTATAGTTGATTTTGGCAAGTAGATCTCTGTCACAAATATCTTGATGAGCCAACTACTACCCAACTCCCAGGGTACGACTGAGGCTCTCTTTTGTCCTTTCCATCCACTTTTTGATGGATCTCTTAAAATCTTATTTCAGGCTCAGAAACTGGAACCTACCAACTGCTGACACTTTTACTGCTATTGAATCAATGGGCTGGCAGATCACTGCATAAAATTCATACCTGGTTTCCTGCTCTGCTTATTTATTGAGAAATCTGTAGCCACATAAGAGATCCCTAATATCATTTATGTTACTGGAATTTCATCTCTACACTCAAGAGGTGTGATGACACATGAGAGATGAAATCCCAGTAATTTATGCAACCTGAGGTAGGCTCTGCTATCCCATTCCCAGATCTAGCCCATCTCCCAGCTAGAAGATCTAGTTAGAGATCTCAGCACTTGCCTCCTTGTATTGTCTCACTGTAGTCAACGTATACCAGTGGTGAATCTGTACGATTCTGCAGCAATTCAATTCTTGTCTCCTTGGAGGAAAATAATTCAGCTAAGGGGCATAAGGGAGAGACCAAGGCAAGTTTTAGAGCAGGAGTGAAAGTTTCTTAAAAAGTTTTAGAGCAGAAATGAAAGAAAGTAAAGTACACTTGGAAGAGAGCCAAGTGTGTGACTTGAGCGATCCAAGCCCTATCCAACCCTTGACTTGGGGTTCTTGTATACATTGGCATGGTTCCAAGGTTTACATTTCTTTCCCCCTAATTCTTCTCTTGGAGCAGGCTGTCCACATGTCCAGTGGCCTGCAAGCATTTGGAAGGGACTGTGTGCATAGTGTATTTACTGACGTTGTATGCATCCTCACTTGAGGCATTTTTCTCTTACCAATAGAGCATTCCCAGAGGAAGGTCATATACCCATTAACCTCCATTATTTTGTCTCTTAGTTCATGTGCTTGAGTCTGCTCACCCACCTCCTGAGTGCTCATGGGAAGCTGCTGATCACCCATTCTAGGTGCTTTCTCTCTATTGGGAGACTGTTGTCCCCTGGCACCAGCTGTGACCAATTACTGTTTTAGCAAGCCAGTTTAACAACTGCTTGACCATCACTTCATGATTGGCTGACATTCCTGCCTCTGGGTGGGGCGAGGGAGGCCTTTCGTGTCCTACTCATGTCTGCATAACTACCTACTTTAACAAACAGACCTTTTTCTAACTATATTTTTAATTTCCCCCATTTTATATATACTCACACACACATATGTAATTTTATCTTTGACTATTTAGAACTGAGTTATGTTCCTGACCCCAAATTATTCTTTCTTATTCACTCTCTTTTCATAATGCTTTCCATTGTTACCTGATTTTTTTTATACTTCTCTCTGTATCCTATGTAGACAAATTCTTACCTCTCAACCCCTCTACTAAATTTCTTTCCAGAATTTTATAAACAGTAAAAATAAAGGCAGTGAGGATTCTTAGAGAATATCTAAGAAGGTCTGGAAAAGGTGTATAACTATTTTCTTATACATGTACTTCTCTATTTTTAGCAAAGATGCTAAAGACACTGACCTAATGGGAGAATAGATTGGACGAGAAATCAATTCTCTTATCTCTGTGATATAGGATTTCACTCACTATAATAACCATGTTCAATTTTTATAAGATTTTAATTCTGTAGTGCATCATCATATTACATTTAATTAATAACCACCTTATTATTGTTAATTAAAATGTCATATCTCACATTTTTGAAAAAGTCTCTTCTGTAAGACCTAGCTGTAAGTCTTCAAGGTGAGAAGGCTTTTAATGAACAGACTCTGCATACCAGCATTTATTTGCTTTTTAAAATCGGTTTGGTTTCTAGATTTTGTTTTAATCCCACTTTTACAAAACCTCATAGAAGGTGATTTCCAGTGAAATTAATGAGACTTAAGCTCTGTATCCTCCTGTTGCACAAACTTATTTCAAGGTCCTGAGAAGTATCCTATCAATGTGTTCATGTGTTCTTGGATTTTTGTAATATTTGCAAAAGTAAAATATTTAGATTTCATTTGGTTAAGATTGCAATTTATTTCCACTCTGATATCCTTCAATGTTACTTCCTTTTGTATCTAATACTAATTTTGTAGTAGAATTTTGGTGATCTATCTAAAAGAAGTTGAGTTGAGGCTATGTAATGGGATATGTGTATACAGTTCACAGTCAATTATGTTACTCATTACCAACTGTAGTGGGAGTGGTATACTCCTATAACCAACTGTACCAGCTTCCTGGGGTTATGACTAGAAGGTACAAGGCTAGTAGACTAACCGGAACTGAACATGTTCTAGATGCTCAATAGCTAAAATTTCTCATAGTGAAAGAGAAATAACTTTTGAAAGATACAGAACCTGAAAATGGTATTTGTAAACTGTTTCATTTAAGAGCACAAATTATAAGAAGATAATTCAGTTTTCATCAATGCCTCATCAACAGTCATTTTCTGTCTAAAAATAATGCAGTTTTCATAAATGTAAACATATCATAGATTAAAAAATTTTTTTTGATGGGAATGCCAGGAAATATAATTTATCAGAATTTCTATGTTTTTTACAGCAAAAAAATCTGTAACAGTACAACAAACAACATGTGTATTGCCACACGTTCTAAGCAGTCCATTGTTTCAGATCATGTTGTTCAGTATCTGATACATTTTATCCCAAAGATATCTGGAACTCTCAGTCAAAACTGTAGAGCAGTTACCTATAATGCAGAGAAATTACCTCACAAAATTAGTGTTCCCTTTAAAAAATTTACATATACATCTTTAAGCCAATATTAATAGCAAATATAGTGATATATTAGGTAATTTGCTAATAAAATATTATCTACTTTTATAAATTTGAAAATGCTTGTGCTTTTATTAGTTTTGTAAAACTTGTGAATCATTTTTTTCTCATTCAAATAAATACCAATTTATTCCCTGATATTCTTTTTTTAAATGTTACCCATGTATTTCAAGACCCACAAACCTGGACTTGCTTCTAAAAGATACAGGTAGGAAGGCAGAGTAAGTGTATCCTTCAGGTATATAAAGCCTAGAATTTGTAATATTTCAGGATTTTATGGAATAAGAGTTTTTATGAGAACAATATTATGAACAAATAAGAGCAAAGAGTACCATTGTATTAGAAGGATGGACTAGTGAGAAGAGACTTAACAAGTTGTTATTTTGGAACTTGTATACCTTTGGAAAAATATTTCTGTGTGTGATGTCTGACCTCGAACATTGATGTTGTAACCAGATTTGCAGCTTGGGCTCCAGGCTTAGGCTCTTGGCTTCCCTTGCTCGAAGAATCGAGCAGAAAGCCTTACCCCCACCGTGAGTGTTCCAGCTCCAAACAAGAGTTCAGGGACCCAGAGAGTGAACAGCAATGCAGTTTATTGAGCAAGCAAAGATAAAGCCTTCACAGCCTGGACGGGGCCCCAGGTGGGTTGCTGTTGTTGGTCAGGGTTGCCTGGGCTTATGTCCCCAAGTAATTCTGAGTTACTGAGTGTTTGTCCCCTATTCCTGTGTGGGGAGAGGGCTTGTGACTCTGAGCCACCTAATCTCTCCTCTGAGTTGTCAAGTGTTTGCCCCCTAGTCCTGTGTGGGGAGGGGTCTTGTCACTATGAGTTACCTAATGTCTCCTTCTGGTGGTGTTTCCTAGTGTTTGTTGAACTTGCCGGCAGTATCAGAAAGCAGTTGAACAGCAAACTGATACTTTGAATGCAGCCTCCTGATATGGTTGAAGTACCCATGTCGATACTAGGATTTTGCATGCTAGGATTTCCAAAAGGTTCCCCAATGACCCAAAAGGTTTTATTCTCTCAATGTTAACTATATGTGTGGCAACCTGTGAGCAACCAAAATGGAACTCTCTTACGTGTTTTTTGTGACTTGGGATCATGTTTCATAAGGCCAGCATTCACAAGAAGAAACAATCCAAAGATTCATTTAGTAGATTCATGATAGAGTAGGAATATTCTTACTGCACTAGTTATACAATTATTTTTAATAGGAAAAGTAACTAAAATGTTATATGTTTTCTAAACTTCACAGATAAAATTATCTCATATAGATTATTTCTGGTGGGTTATATTCATGCTTACATGGCATTTTATGTTTTTTTTTTTTCTATTCTTATTTGTTGATACTTGCTATCACCTACTTATGCATCAACTTCTTCAGGGCTGGTAGAATTCCAAAACAATCTAATACTTTACAGAAATCAAAAGAGTTTAGTTGTGAAAAAATAATTGTTATTACAGAGCTTCACAGGTTACCCAAATGGCCTCAACTCATCCTGTGTAGAAGCACAGAGTGCTGAAAAATGGCCCCAACATGTTCTGCCTTCCTGCAACTTGCTAATAAGTGCCAGCAGTACAAGTAAACACATCACAAATAGGTGATACAAGTAAAAACACAGGACGTAGTAAAGGCCATTCCAAGAATATATGGTCTTTTTAGCATGAAATTAAGCTTTTCAAACCCAAGTTCTCAAACGAAGTAGCCAAAACATGGCCTTTCTGTTCACCATTAAAAAAAAGTGAACACTTTTTTGTTATATTCTAACATTATGTGTACTACCAAAAAGTTGAAAAAAATGTGATATCTCTGCAACATGTTTAGTGGCATTATTTTACATTCAGCCCTGTTTCTTCATAAAAGTACATAGCTAAAAGTCAACAAATTTTTTTAAGCACATATTGTGCCATTTGGCTATATATTGAGAAAAAATATGAATCTTTTTCTTACACTGTAGATAATTAACTGAAAGTTGACACAAATAAAACTGTTACTCTTAATTCCTAATTTAGGAGAATATTAAATTATTACTTCTTAATTCATAAAACAAGGGAAATACATTTAAGGATAAAAACACATGGCATTTTCCCTTCAAATAACTACAGATGGGAGTCTATTTGATTTTCACAGCTGCGGCTTCATTTTTTTCTTTGACATTACCTCACTTTTGACTGACAGATTTGTTTTTTATGTTTCTCCCTGGATTATACAAAATGAGCCTAGATTATATGTTCTTCACTAAAAGTGAGTAAAAATCTATTCTTGCTAGCATACCAGGTACCATTGAATTAACTGATTAAGAATTATTAGTCTTGGCTTTCTCCTATTTAGTATATTGTCTGATTTTTATGGTTTGACTTTTCCTCTAGTTTTCTTCATTCTTCTGTATCCCTGCACTCTTAATGCTTGATCAATAATATCATTTTTTAAAGTGTGGTTTAGATACAGTGTTGGGTGATTTATGGCACTACTTTGTCACTAGAATGGCAATATTTTCTGTGAATTTTAACATAATAGATCTTAGAGGCAGTTGCTCTTTTTCACAGGATTATCTAAGGAATAAATCTTCAAAAATGATAGGATAGAGTGTTTTAAAAATGATTACTTATTAAGATCCAATATATGGTTTAAGGGATTGAGTTACTGTTTTTCATATATTTTATCTTAATTAAAATAAGTGATTGTTAATATAAATAAAAGGAAATTAAATATATATTTATTGAAAAGAAGCAAATATTTTCACACAAAGGAAGTTTAAAACTAAACAATAAAACAATGAAAACTAGAGGTCTTTGTTTTTCATAAAAATAAACTATGTACTTCATTTATTAATCCTTTGAACAAAGACTTATTTTTTCTGTACTGCACATAAGCAGCTTAGACTTTAGTAGGGTGCAGAACTTATCAAAGAAAAGTAGAGACGAAAGACATAGACACTGTACTTTATACCTTTAAAAATGTATTGGGAGTTTGTATAGGAATATATTTAAAAGATGAATAGCAACAAAATGAAAGAGGTGTTCAGATTGAGAAGATATAATAATGACCAATAATTGTACAAAATCACTCTTACCCTCTCCAATTATCAGAAAAAGACAATGTAGAGCAATCAGATTTGAAGAAAAAAATGAAAAGGATTAATAATAACCCAAATACATTTAGGATGAGGAAAAAGAGATACTTTCATATATATTATGGGTGGACGTGTAAAATGATGCAAAATTCAGAGAGCAATTTGGCAAGAAATAAAGTGGGCATATAATAAGGAAATTTCAATTATTTTGGTTTCTTTTCAAAACTTTGCAGTGGATTCAGATTTCACTCTCAGTAAAAGGCAAAGGTTTTTAAATATTCTAAAATCTCTAAGCTTCTTAAACCTTCTGACATTTTCTCCTCCTACTTGCCCATTGCTCACTGCTTGTCCCATGTAGATCTCTTTGATATTCTTCCGTTCTATGTACTTTCAGTTCAAGGATTTGTTTTGTTTTCTTAGTTTAGAATGTTCTTTCCCAATATATCTATATGCTCAGTTAATTACTTCACCTCCTTTGGCCTTTGCTGAAATCTTACTGTCTCAAAGACACTTACCTTGACTACCTTACTCAACACTGTAATGTCAGTCTTTTGTGCATGTTGTTTTCAATGATTTGTCTCAGCTGTCTAGATCTCACTTCAGCAAATATTCATTGAATTAATAGGAATGCCTGGAAGACAGTGTGGTGATTCCTCAAGGATCTAGAACCAGAGAGACCATTTGACACAGCAATCTCATTACTGGTTATATATCCAAAGAATTATAAATCATTCTACTATAAAGGCACATCCATGCATATGTTTGTTGCAGTACTATTTACAATAGCAAAGACTTAGAATCAACCCAAATGCCCATCAATGATAGACTGGAGAAAGAAAATGTGGCACATATACACCATGGATTACTTTGCAGCCAAGAAATGAATGAGTTCATGTCCTTTGCAGGATCATGAGTGAAGCTGGAAACCATTATTCTCAGCAAACTAACACAGGTACAGAAAACCAAACACTGCATGTTCTCACTCATAAGTGGGAGCTTAACAATGAGAACACATGGATGCAGGGAGAGGAACATCACACACGGGGGTCTGTCGGGGCTGGAGGGCAAGGGGAGAGAGAGCATTAGGACAAATACCTAATGTATGCAGGGCTTAAAACCTAGATGACAGGTTGTTAAGTGCAGCAAACCACCATGGCACATGTATACCTGTGTAACAAATTTGCATGTTCAGCACATGTATCCCCAAATTAAAAATAAAAAAGAACTATGTCCAAAAAGTTTTCCCTATTTCAACATTGCTTAGCAATAAAAAATATATGGATACATTCTAAATGTCCATCAGTATAAGCCACTGTTATATCAATTCTAGGAAATATTATGCAAGATTTAAATAAATGTGGAATATTTATACATTCTCACATGAAATAATACCAAATACATGTAGATAAGTGACTAAAGCAAGGTTTAGAATCAGTAAAGTATGATCTTTACATTTTGTTCCTGATTGACACATAATAATTATACATACGTATGAGATACAGTGTGATGTTTGGATACATGTATACATTATATAATGATAAAATTACGGTATTTAGCATATCTATTACCTCAAAAATTTGTTATTTCTTTGTGGTGAGAACATTTGGAATTCTCTCTTCTAATTATTTTGAAATATTCAATATAATACTGTTGACTATAGTCACCTTACTAGGCTATAGAACACCAGAACTTATCTGCCTATCTAACTGTAATTTTGTACTCATTTTCTTAATTTGTATGATGAGATGGGAGTATCTTCCTTCAACTTTATGCTTTCTAAAAATGTGGTCCAAATTAGTAATAGTCGTTACCTTTGGGAAGAAAAGGAAAGTAAATGTGAAGGAGAATGTATACATTGTATGAGTTATTTTCAACAAGAATACAATGATGTATGATTTTTAAATGCAAAAATAAATAATAAAATGAGTGATTTGACAGGGTTAGGGGAAAGCCAAATATTCTTTGGGATGAGATAGCATTTGAGTGAAAATTTAAAATATGCATATGCTTTTCTAAAAAAAAAAGCCTTTGAGGTGAAGAAAGAATGGGAAAATCGGGCATTTAAGATAAAAGGGTATATTGGAATATATGTTCAGAAGTAGAGATTACTAAGGGATCGGTATATGTATGGGTTCAATAGGAATAGAAACTTCTTTTAGAACTGTGAAGAGCTTATATCTGGGGAAGACAGTAATAGACCTTGCACACAAGGCTTAGGATTTGATACTTTAGTTTGTGTTCAAGGAACGCCATGGGGACAGTGGTCTTGGTATTTAAATAGGCCAGTGTCTTGCCAAATATGATCCTTAAAAAAATCAGATTGACCATTTTGGGAAGGACAAGGAGGTAAGACTAAATTGTTTTACCTGTTTCAACCACATGTGGTTAGAACTTGTCAAATAATCTTCTGACACAGATGCGTCTCTGAAGTAACTGAGTCACCAAACAGAAAAGGCTACTTTAAACTCATTAAACAAAGATTTCTGCTCATTTATTATTTTTCTCCTTTACACCTTATCATACAATGGTAATTCAGTTATGTTTACAATAGACTGTGAACAACCATAATGTCGGGAGTCGCCACAATTGCCTATACATAGTCAAAGTCTGACGCTTTCAAAAACTGTATGCTTTCTACCTCTCAAATTTAATTTTATTTCTCATGAATTCATAATAACATATTCATCCATTTTTTCTACTATATATTTAACAAAAATTACTGTGCACCTTCTATGAACTCTTGACTCTGGTAGAGGATTGGAATAAAACAACCAAAAGAACAAAAAGGTAAAACTTTGGAATTCATTTGGAAAGATATGAAATGTGACAATAAAAAAAAAATCAGGTTTGATAAGTTTTTTAAATGATCTGAAGACAGAAAACTAAAAGAAAATTTAGATTATAAGAATTTTTGTAAACAACATTAACAGAATCTTGAGAAGAAAAATATGAGATTGGCTGACTTGTAGATGATCCCTTTGATGAGACAATTCCCATACTGTTATCTAAAATATATGAGAGAACGGCTATGCAAGGATGAAAAAAACCATTTCCAGATATATAAACAGCAGTATAGAACTTATTAAGTAAAAGAAAAACCTGTTATGGATTTGATAAAGATTAGCATGGATATAGTTACATAAACTAGGAGAACTGTATGGACTAAATATGAAATTAGGCAAGGTCTAAATGACTAAGATCTGTTAAGGTCAAGGAAAAGGCTTTGAAGACTTTGGATTTTGTTTTCCATAGATTGTGATGTCATCTTATACTATTAATTAGGAAACAAATTAACAATTAACATTTTGGAAAAAAATTAACCAGGCTACTTGTGAAAAAGTGATTGAAGGGAGTGTCATTATTATAAGCAGAGAACCCAGTTAGGACGTTATGGCTTTATCTAAGGTGAATTAGAGTGTAAATAAGTGAATTAAGAGATCTATCTATATAAGGGGGCTTTAAAAAAATTGTAGAAAAATGGAATGACAAGATAAAAATAAAAAGTATAAACACCATTTTTCAACATATGCTCTATGAAGTTCAAAACACTGAAACTACCTTTGCAAAAATTATTACAGTATGAAAATTCTAACACAGCTGACTCTATCTTGCCTCTAACCTCACAAGCTAACTACCTTTGCCTATTTTTTGGCCTAGGTCAAGCTAACTATGGAAGAAATTTAGTTTGTAGTTTAATCTTAAAGCAAGGGTAATAATAGCCTCTTTCCAAAATTACCTCCGTCTTTGTTTGGTAACCAAAACTGCCTTGGTAAAACTAATAGAAGATGACAAGATTAGAATTACGAAAGAGATCTGAATTCTTCTAATGCAGTTAAGCAGTAACCAGCCATTGTTCCTTAGTTTGCTTACTTCTCTAGAGTCATGTGGCTGGGGGTCACAAGATTTGTAACTTCCCTGGTGGTTCTTGTAGATAACATCACTATTATAAAGCCTAAGATTGGTCCTGAGATATTTTTCAGACTTTTACATTCTGGTGAACTTAATGACACCACCTGGATCCATGACTCACAGGAAGGAACTGACTCAACTGGTCCTGTGACCTCCACCCAGAAACTGACTCAGTACACAAAGACAGTTCTGATGCTCCTATGATTTCATTCCAACCAATCAGCAACATTCATTCCCTAGATCCCCCTCCTGTAAAATTGTCCTTAACAAGTCCTAGCCTCCAGGCTAGGGAAGGAGGTGGATTTGAGAAATATCTCCTGTCCTTCCACTTGACTGTCTTGTAGTAATTAAACTCTTTGCGGCAATACTGCCATCTCGGTGTATTGACTTAACTGTGCAGCAGGCAAGAAGAACCACTGGGCTGTAAAAACACTTTTGTAAGTGATAAAACTAGACATTTAGTCTACCCCCCAAAATGAGGGTGCTGGAATTTTATCCATATTAATGCAGTATTTTTTACATTGTTAATTAAATGAAATGCTTTGAGAATCCCAGAAAACTGTTGCCAGGACCTCTGTTCCTGAATGATGCACTTTTGCTTTGACTTGAACACTTCAGCCTTTTGGTAGCCATTGCTTTTATTGTCCTTTGTCTTCAGAATCATACTGGCAAAGCTATGTTTTATCTCCTTTTACAGTTCCTCAAAAATGTGCTTTAGCATTTTAATCTCTCTTGTTTAAAATTTTCATTGAAAGCTTGGTCCTTGTCTGCAGCTGCTCTGAGTGCAATGGTTTTGGCATCCATTGTGTAAAATTTTGCTCAAATTTAAATTTTTAGTTAGAATTGTATAAGCTGAACAAATTGAGATGTTCATGATGTTGGTTACTGTTTCTGCTGTATAATTGTTGATTCACTTCAATTAGGGCAAAAATAGGGTAATTTTTATTCTAGCAACTAGATGCAGTGGTCTGCTGCTTCCAACTTCATCCTCAACATCATCTCATCCTTCTTAAAACTAGTTATCCAGGCCAGGTATCATGGCTCACACCTGTAATCCCAACACTTTGGAAGGCTGAGGCAGGTTAATCACTTGAGCTTAGGACTTTGAGACCAGCTTGGGCAACATGGTGAAACCCAGTCTCTACAAAATAATACAAAAATTAGCTGAGTGTGATGGTGCACACTTATAGTCCCAGCTGTTTTAGAGGCTGAAATGGGAGGATCAGTTGAGCCTGGGAGGTCAGGCTGCAGTGAGCAGTGATTGCCCCATTGCACTCCATCCTGGGTGACAGAGCAAAACACTGCCTGAAAATAAATAAATAAACAACAACAACAACAACACACACACACACACACACACAAGCTATTCATTTATAAACTGCTGATTTCTTTGAAGCATTGCCCCCGTAACCTTTCTATAAAGCATCAATGATTTAACTATTCTTCCACCGAAGCATCAACATAAATTTTAAGTTTGTTCTTGCTTCAGTTTTACTAGAATTCATATTGCTCTGATAGGGGACCTTTTCAAACTGATTTCAACAAATTTTTAGTGCAAAAAGTTTTGAATTTTATGCAGTTTTTTTATAATTAATATTTTGTATGAAATTTTTGAAGTCCCCTAATATTTGAAATAAATTTTGGAAATAAAATCAACAGAAATTACTGATGCATTACATAATAAAGACAGAAAAATGAATATATCAGATATGCATATCTTTTATTTGAGAACCGGGAAGGTTGTTTTACTGATGAGATAAACAAGGAAAGCACACAGAAGTTTTTGGGGAGACAAGGTAAGTCTAAGATATAGATGGAAATGTGAAGGTAGATGGATATATAGATATGAAGCTGAGAGTAATAGCCTTGGCTATATATACATATATATTTATATACACATATACGTATTATATATTTAGATGCTCTAAATTTATACATATATAATTTCTATATAAATATATTATTTGGGAGTTAATAGAATAGACATGATATTTCACAAGAATGTATGATGCCACTAAGAAAGCGTAAGTGAAATGAAGAGTTTTTAACCCTGAGGAATTATAAAATACCCAGTCTGTTTGAAGTAAGAGCCAACAACAACAAAAGAGGGTAGGACCTGTGAGTGAGGATAGTGCCAGGAACAATTTTCCTTTTCAAATGTGTGCTTGTCATTCCCTCTCCCAAGAAAACTCTTTTTCAGATTACTGTATGCCTATTTTCCTCAACTTGTTTTTTTTTTTTTTTTTTTTGTGAGATGGATTCCCTATCTGTACCCTAGGTCAGAGTGGGGTGGCGCAATCTCAGCTCCCAGGTTCAAGCGATTCTCTTGCCTCAGCCTCCCCAGTTGCTGGGATTATAGGCACACACCACCATGCGTGGCTAATTTTTTTTTTTTTTGTATTTTTAGTAGAGACAGGTTTTCACCATGTTGCCCAGCCTGATCTCAAACACCTGACCTCAGGTGATCTGCCCACCTCAGCCTCCATAGTGCTGAGATTACAGATGTGAGCCACCATGCCAAGCCTGTTTTACTGAACCTTTTAGGTCGTGGTTAAAGCATCAGCCTCTTACTGATACTTTCCTAGACCATTTAATTTCAAATCAACCACACCCAATACTGACACTTCATATGCTTTTCTCTTTCTAGCACTTAGCAAAATCTAACATATGTAATTTATGGAGTTGTTTATAAAATGTTCTGCTGTCATAAGAATATATGCCCCAGGAAAGTAGAGCTTGTGTTTACTTTTTTAAATAATACTATATCCCCAGAACTTAAAAATTAGTGCTAAATATATTGATAATGTACAATAATTTTGTTTTTTGGAAGTTGAATGGAGCAATATTATTGGACTATTGGATAACAGTACAAGGTTAAAATGCTTTTATGAAACAATGGGAGTTGGGGAAATGACTGTGCAGTCATTTGGTTGTGGTCAATTCTGCCATTATAATCACTGGAGGCACTAACTTTGACAGGAGTAAGGAAATATCTTTATAATAAAAAGTAGAATATATATGATAAATGTAAGGGTTGTAGATTTGACTTGAGGAAGATGAGGAATTTTCTTCGTATCTTTAATTTCCTCAATGAGCTCTTCAACTTGGTGTGAGTAAAGCAAGAGTTAGGTTAGTGGGGAAAAGGAAGAAAAACATCAAATTTACCGGTCATTCCAGTGAATGTGGTAGGATGGCTGCATCAGTCTGTTTTTGTGTTGCTAGAAAGAAATACCAGAGGCTGGATAATTTATAAATAACAGAATTTCAATCCTGTACCACCTGGTTATCCCTCTGCTCCGTCGATCTCAGCAGCTTGGTTGATAGAAGAAGCAGGAGAGACCAGGCAGCCCAGCTTTGCAAAGATTCTTGGTGCGCTGTGACAGGCAGGCATCCGTCAGTCACTGTCCCTGCTGCCCAGATGCCCAAGAGGAAGGTCAGTTAAGCAGAAGGGGCAGTGAAGAAAGAACCCAAGAGGAGATCTGCATGGTTGTCAGCTTAACCGGCTCCTGCAAAGGTGGAAATGAAGCCAAAAAAGGCATCAGGAAAGGATGAATCTTCAGACAAAAGAGTACAAAGGAGAAAAGGGGAGGAGCAAAGGGAAAACAGGCAAAAGTGGCTAAGAAACTAAAGAAGATTTACCTGGAGAAAATGAAGAGACCAAAACCATGGAGAATCCACCTTCTGATGAAGCCCAAGAGGAAGAAACCAAGTCTGATTAATATCATACATAGTGTCTCAACAGTGTTTCCTGTATTTCTTCTTGTACAATTAAGAGAAATATTTTTATCAACTATTTTGTAAATGTAAGTTTGCTAGTAGCTCTAGAAACATGTTTCGGAAGGAGGGACTCCCACCTCATCCCATTCTTTAAGTATAAGTGATTTTTTTAAGAGGTGAAAATTATTTGTCAATTGGTACAACCAGAAAATACTGTGGAATATTGAATTATGGGAGGCTTTGACTGTCTTGGGTGTCAACTTAGCATTCCACAGAAGGGGGTTTGTTTTTGTAACCTGCAATGCAAAGCATAATAAATGGCAACATGAAGTCATGGTTCTTCATCTATTGTCTTGAACACTTTAAATTACTTCTACTCCCATGTTGTTTTCAGTTGAATTGTTTTCTAAAGAAAACTGCTCCTTGACCATGGCTCTCCCTGTCAGAATTGTGCACACTCTATAGCTTCTTCAGTTTTGGTAGTCCTGTTTTTCTAATAACATTGTTAATGTCCTGTGAAATATTGAAAATCTGAGTATATAGTATATATACTATTCAATTGTGAATTGTTGGGAGTTATGTAACAGTTTGTCAACGTGTGAAGATACTGGAACTTGATAGTATCTTAAGGAAAGTTTAACTCGAAATTTTAACCTGGAAAGTCACTGGAATAACATTAAAAATAATTACAATGCATGGCTTTTTAGACTTTTAGTATATGTGTTAAGAGTTACATACAAATTGAAATGTCTGTGGACTGATCCTCAACATAACCAATAAAATGTCAACTATAAAAGAAGAAAGGAAAGAAAAAGAAGAGAAGAGGGAAAAAAAGAAAATAGGTTTAATTAGCTCATGATTCTTCGGGCTGCAGAGGATACATGACACTGGCATCTGCTCATCTTCCTGTGAGGCCTCAGTGAGCTTACACTCATGGCAGAAGGCAAAGCAGGAGCAGACATTGTCATGTAGTGAGAGCAGGAACCAGAGACAGAAGGGGGAGGCCCTAGATTCTTTTAAACAACCAAATTTTGAGGGAACTATTGAGTGAGGCCTCACTTATCACAAAGGGGATGGTGCTCCCATAATCTAACACCTCCCATCAAGCCCCATCTCCAACATGGGGATTACATTTTAACAAGAGATTTGGAGAGGACAAGCATTCAAACCATAGCAATGGTCAAGCAGTGTGTATTTTCTATGTGAGTGTTGTCATTTCATATTTAAAATGTGAAGATGCAATCTTTTTATGTCAAAATCACCAATTTCACTATGTTGCTTGAGTGCAATCAAAGAGAAGGCAATGCCTGTTCAACCAAATGGATTTTGCTAGTTAAATGGGGAAAACTTAGAGGGATGTTAAAAGCATATGCATATGTATCTTTTCTTTACAAGTAATTAGAAGGGTAAAACTAAAACATGGAATCTATGTCGGGCAAGGAGGCAAGTGAAGAAGAGGAGAATGAAAGACTAAAAAAAGTTGTGAGTGTCAAGAATGATAACTTCTATAAAGTCAAAGAATTGTGGCAGTGAAAGGACAAAATACATTATTTTCATGTACTCATGCTGGCGTGTTTTCTTTATTATCATAAACCAATCCTTAGGCCACTATCTTACTGTCCATCATCTCTTTTTATCACATTCCTAGGAAGATTCCTTCTATTGGCTTCTGTATCAGTTCATAAGCTTGCAATGTATCCAATTAACCTGGGAGTATCCAGGCAAAACAACCAATGGTTGTGAATTACATCTAAAAAGTCTATGCATACATTATGGGTGGGCTGGGTAGACTCATTTCTGAAGGTTACTCTCAGAGACATAGCAGTTTCATACAGAATCAGAAAGTGATGTGGATTTTGGAAGGGAAACATCAAACCCAAATAGCCTGATTTTAAAATATTTCATTCAAAGCAATGATGAAAAATACTACTAAAATAGACACCGCAAAGGAGTTTTCAAGCTTCATTATGCTTGAATAAAGAATGATTCGCAAGGCTGGGCATGTGGTGGCTCATGCCTGTAATCCCAGCATTCTGGGAGCCCGAGGTGGGTGGATCAGCTGAAATCAGAAGTTCAAGACCAACCTGGCCAACATAGTGAAACCCCATCTCTACTAAAAGTAATTTTTAAAAAACCTAGCTGAGTGTGGTGGTATGTGCCTGTAATCCCAGCTACTTGGGAGACTGAGACAGGAGAATTGCTTGATTTGGGAAGGTGGAATTTGCACTGACCTGAGATTGTGGCTCTGCACTCCCGCCTGGGCAACAGAGTGAGACTTCATCTCAAAAGAAAAAAAAAAAAGAATAATTCACAAAATATTTTAATGTGCTTAACTATAAAGCTAAATCCCATAGGAATAGCCATAGAGATGTAAAGTATGCTTAAATAATTTGAATTATAGAAAATAGAATGATTTGATTTTCTAAACCAACTGACATTTAAGAACTAGTATAAAACTTAATAAAATAAAAACAAATCTTGATCTAGATAAGTGTTTGTCTAATGCACCAGCAACACACATATACACACTCATTCTCTCTCTCTGTTTCTCTCTCTCATACGTTAACACAGGGACACTAGATTATTAGGGATATTTCTCTGCTTTAGAGTCTTTGGGGAAGAAAAGGACAACATATGAACCAAACATGATATGGTTATTATTGGACAAGCACTGAGTTAAACTTACCTTTAACTGTATTTTGCTAAAAAACAAACAAATGGATGTGACTTATCTGTAGTCCCAGAATCTCTACAAATATATTAAAGTTGAAATAAAACCTTCAGGTAGATTTATTGCTTATGTTATTTGATTACCACAAATGTCTTGAGCTCATACATCTTTACAATGAGCAGCCATGTCTATCTACAAATATGAACACACACACACACATATACGCACACACACACACTCAAACTATAAATCTTGAAAGTAAAAGCTCTCAGTATACATCCAAGACACTTTGGTTTTTTTTTTTTTCATTTCTTTTCCTCTTGAAAAACTGTTGATTTAGTAACAAAATCTACACTTGAGCTCTAATACCAATGATAGTAAAGATTTTTAAAACCTACCTTCCTACAACTACTTTTGTTCTATTTATATTTATTATTTCTAAAAGGTTGTTCTTGCCTCTTTAAAAAAATCATGCAAAAGGAGAAGTGAAAAGAGACAAAAAAAAAAAAAGAAGATAAGAAAGAGGATGTGTAGGGACACATTTAAAAATCACTTTTATTTTCCCTGATTTTTTTTCCTCAACTTTGATCATTATTTGGTAGAAAACAAAATCAATCCAGATTTGAAGACTAAAAGGCAAGTTATAAGACATGAAATTCCAGAACAGTGTATAGTGTTCTAAGAAGAGGTAAGAATGGAGGATTGGGTTTCATTGCTACTGAAATTAGACTTTCCTCTGTACATTATTGATGCACATTGATAATAACACGCACACAAAAAAACAGCGGTGCCTGTTGAAAACCACCATTTGAAGTAGCGATTTGGTGACACAAGATGACATGTGTATTTCCCAGGCTTCAAAACAGAAAATTGGGGACAGAAGTTGAATAATTGCAATTACAATGTTGCATATGACCTCTGTTAGTTGCCCACAGCCATTACAACTCACCTTGATTAATAAACATTTCCTACAGTGACTGGACTGCTAAAAAGTGCCATTTTACAACATTTTCAAGATTGGCTATTAATTTAATCTGTATCCCATAGATTCATAATCTGTGATAGACATTCCCATATTTCAAATAAAAATGACATGAAAACTGAAATTATGACAAACCAGCTACGCAACATTCCAGCAATGGAAAATATGTGCTCATGGCACTAAAAAGGAAAAAAAAAGATTTTTCTAAAGCTTCTCCTTGCCTATTTAGAAAGCACTGAGTGACAGCTTAAACTAGGGTTTGTAACGCCCGGGGTGAGACTACTCTGAGGGCAATGAGAAATTTTTACTGTGAGCTGTGCAGTGACTTGTACTTGACACTTCTTTCCCAGATCAAGGAAGGAATAGTCATATTCTAAGGGGCATAAAATTACCTCAAAGCTGATGCCTCTGTTTTATAATGTGCTTTTAAGAAGAAGATAATAATGAAGATAATAAGTACCATTTTTTTCTAATATTTTGGCTAGGTTTGGAGGTGGACAAAAATGATAAAACTGTATAATATTTACTGAATGTCAGGAGCTTGTTACTTACATTGCTATAACAGAAATACCAATTATGTGGGAGGTGACAAGACCTCTCATCTTGTCTTTCACATGTATTTTGTTAAAACTTTTTTGAGTGTCTATCTCACCCCTGAGGAGAAGAAAATCCAGTGTCTATTTCCTTTTAGTAGCACCAGGATTCCTTAAGGTCTTCCATCTCAGTTAAGAATGTTTGTTAAAATTCCTTTTTCCAATCAAATGCTAAATTCTGCCCTTGTTTACATTCTCTCCCTGTGTGGTCTTCTCTCAGTTGTCTAATATCTATCTTCCTGTGTAGAGAGCCCAGATTAAAGTGCAGCGTAAACTAATACCATGGCTGTTGGAATTGATGGATAATGATGAGAATGGGATGCTTAGGTGCAACTTGAAATTCCTTTTAAAATGTAACACTTTAGGAACCAACCTTATTTTTTAATGTTTTTATCTTAACCTACTAGTAGATATTTCCTCCGTATTCCAAGTTTCCTTTCATTAATACCTGATTTTTCACCATTTGCTGAGTTATTTATTTCTTTCCTCAAATCTCGTTAATTTTATTCCCTTTTCTCTCATCCCGACCAAAATAACTCCTTCAGGGAACCTCTTCTCCTTCCTGATTTCTGGAAATAAATTAATTAAAGCACCATTTGTTTCTTTAGCACTGTGCACTGGGGTTCATCTTTACACATCCAAGTAGTTAATCAAAGCATTTGATAAAAAAAAAAAAAAAAGAAACAAACAAACAAAAAAATAGACATGACCGAAAGAGAAAAGAAATATATATATAGCCACTTATTCATGCCTCTTCCTTGCCCCATTTTACAAAAGCATTTACAACAGTCCTTTGATTTTTATATTTGAAATTTAGAAATATCTCTAAATTTCAAATATAAAAATAAGTCTCTATGATGTTAATTATGCAGCCTAAGTCACAGAGCAGCTAAGTTGGAAAGCTTATGTCCAAATCTATTCTGTAAAGCCAGAGTTCTCTCTCTCTCACACACACACATGCATGCACACACGTGTAACTCTCTATAATATTTTAGGCCAAATGCACCATCGGTCTTAAAGATATCAAGTGAAAAACACGGAAAAGCTTAACAATTGTCAAATGTTGTTAGATGAACAACTAAAAATGTTTTAGGGGGTATTAAGTTACTCCAGAGAAACTAGAACTCATAGATATGATGAGAATTGGCTCACACGGTTCTGGCGGCTGAGAAGTCTTACAATCTGCAATGTACAAGCTGGAGAACCGAGAAATCCAGTGGTGTAATTTAGTCTGAATCCAAAAGCAAGACAACCAGGAGTACCAGAGTCCAAGGGAAGGAGAAGGTGGATCTCTCAGCTCAAAGAAAGAGTGAATTTCCCTTTCTGCCTTTTTGTTCTATCAGCCTCAGTGAATTTGATGATATTCACCACCATTGGTAAGGGTGAATCTTTATTCAGTCTACTGATTCAAATACTAATCTCTTCCAGAAAAATACCTCATAGTCACACTCAATGATAATGTTTTATCAGCTATCTGGGCATCCCTTAGCCTAGTCAAAGCTACACACAAAATCAATCATTACAAAGAGTCATCAGGATTGATTAAATTCCTTTATCAAAATTTTTATAAACTTTTCTCCCCATGTTTTTAACAAATGCCTCTTGCATATCATCATTGCCAGTGTAGCCCTGAAAAGCAGACTCTTCAGTTTTGGTTTAATTCAACTTACGGATTGGCAGACTATGTGTGCTGGGGTTATCCTAGGCACAGAGCATATAGTGCAAAGGTAAAACATACTCTCACAGACCCACTTCTTGTAGGCCTGTAAGAATCACCTGAAATGCTTACAAAAACATGGATTTCTTGGTTCTTCATTACTACAAGAGATTCTTATTCAGAAGCTTCAAGTGTGATTCAAGAATTTGTATTTCTGCCAAGTTCCCAGACGATGATACTGCTGGAACTCAGAATGCATGATGAATGACACTGCTTTAGAGGATGTTCTTTGCAATAATTAGGATGAGTTCAGATGTAATTACCTGAAAGCCTGACAGAGAATTAAAATTAAAAACCCTTTTTAAGATCACATAACAAAAAGTCTACATGTTGGAGCATTTAGAGCTGGTCCACAACCCACATCTATCATTAATTACCAAAGTGGTTTTCATACTTTTTACCCAGCCCCATCAAGCAATCGCCTATCTTAGAGATTGGTGTGTCATATTTCTAAAATGATTGTCACATCTAGAAGTAGGAAGAGTTAAGAAAAGCAGAGGATTATGGGGTCAGCAAAATATTTCCTTCCTTATCTCTATGATAGAGAATATCACTGAACACTTGGGAGACTGCTTCCTATCTTTCATGGTCTGAATGTATCACATGACATGATTGTCTCTTGCTGCAATGGAAGCTGAGAAATTATATGTGTGGCATTTGCAAATAGTAAAGTGTATGGATTCTATCAGTAAGAGAGAAGAGTAAGTATAATGATTAGGTTACCAACTATTACATTATAGAAAGATAAAATTATAGATTATAGAAAGATAAAAAGAGAATTTATATTGGGCCTAAACAGTATTCTCGAAGAGAGTATATACAAAGGCATGGAGTTTTTTTTAAAAGAGTACAGAGTATTCAGGAAATTGAATAAAATGTATTTTTAAAATATATATATTTGACTGAAATACAGAGTATATGGATGGAAATTGTCAAGGAGAAGCTGAAGAGAAAGGACAAATATAATTTTTGGCAATAGTTATTTACATTTTGTAATTATGTGACTATTACAAAATTATTGTTTAAGGCTATGATTGAGGGATTCCATTTCAAATTTTCCAATAATCATTAGAAGAAATCTTTTTAGATATAAACTGTATTTGCTAATGCAATCCTAATAAATAATAATTATTTGATATAGCACATAACTTTACTGATAAAGAGGTATGCACATAGTCTTTCGTTGCACCTTTATTTTTTTTGCAAATGTCATCAATTTTGTATTTGGGACTTCAAAAGCAATCAAAAAAGAGAAACCAGGAAATGCAGGAATAATATAATCAAGTGGTTCTTTTTGTTGACCAGCAATGAGTTTATAGATAGGAGCTCATGGATTAAAAAGTTACTTTATGTCTGTGTTTCTCAGCTGTTGTTTTATCATATCCTTAGAACACAAGAAATTCAAATAAATATGAGCCAGGATTCAGTCTCCTTGTTATATGTTCCTACTTCGGGAAGTTATAGAAATGTACTTCTCTGATGAGATCATTTTTATTTGCCATCACCTTAACTATGATTATCATTTCTGGAACCAGACCCACTTAACATTTTCATAAGCTCTTGTCAGTGTCTTCAGTGGTGAAAGTGAAAGTCAGTGGGGTGGAATTTCTGAACCATGGTGACATCCTCAGAGGAAAAAAATTAATATAAATGAAAGGTGGTGATTTTATTATTTTTAAGGTACCTCTGGAGTTGATCTTTGTAGAATCAGAGATATCATGTAGGTCTTAGAGTGTTTTACCCACTGGTTTCAGAGTTTTTCTCTGGCTAGATACAATTTGCAGAATGGCAGAATCTGAAACCACTGGGCATAAAAGGCTTGCAAAATCAATATAACTCCTATCAGTCACCAAGCAGAAGATTCATTTCACACATCAAACAGAATGCAAAGCCATGGATTCCTGTACTCCTAGTGAAATGGGTTTCTGTATAGTTACATGAAGTTAATAAAACACCTAACACATTGATCGTATATTGACAGGGCTATTTTTCTCTGTGATTAATGGTCTCACATTCTGTGTCAATGCAATATCAAGCTCTTTCGAAATTTTCTACTATGTCCTGAAAGTAGCCTAGCCATAATTTCTCAGGTGTGAATTTCTTTAATCACAACAAATTCTACTATTTGAATTATCCATTAAGAGTATTATAGATCACACCCCCCCTTATAATAAGTAAACTTAATACATGTCTTCCGTGTACATTTATCACATTTCATTGCAATTATGTATTCATTTCTATCATACTTTAAAACCTCTATGAGGTCAGGAACAATGTTTTGTCATTTCTGATATTCAAGCATAGCTCAAAAGCTGACAAGAAGAAAGGAAGAGAAGGAGGAAGGAAGGAAAGAAGGGAGGAAAGGAGGGAGAGGGAGGAAGGGAAAAGAAAACACTAATGTGCTTAATGAGCTTGAATAAAGAAGAAATGCTAGCATTTAAAGGGGGAACCGGCAATAAAATAGCTCCATACCCTTTAAGGGCAAGCCAGAATTCCAATTGTACTTAAATAACTGGTGGTATTTTATTTTCTTCCTGAAGAGTTAGATTGTTGTCAACTGCTTTCACTTTGATTATTAAGTAGCATTCATTACATTCCAGTGACATCACCAGTAATGGAAACCTTTCTACTCTGTGAGCATTTAAACAATCTAGTTCAAAACGGGACCAATATCTCTTCTCCTTAGATACACCGAACCTGCAAAAAACATCACAGACTTCCAGACTCTCCACAGCTATGTTTCTGAACCTACCATGGATAAAATAAGTGTAAGCATTTTTGTTCCTTCTAGGGTAAATCATCACTGACTCCAAGAATTATTTTATATATGAAGATGTTTTGGAAAAGACAGAGTAGCTAAAAATCCCATCTAACTCTCTCCTTCTAGAGCAGAGGTTCTTTACAAGGAGACTACAGCTTGTTAGTGTCCATATTGTCTATTACTTGTAAAGGAGACTATAGGGTCTATTTCTCCTTTAGGGTGTCTATTTCCTGCAGTGGGTTCTTGTGCCTTGTGAAATTTAATATAAAATATTTTAAGTATATATGTATGTGGACCTTTTTCTGGGTAAAGTTTATAATTTCGTAAGAATATCATAGTGGCTGTTAACACCCAAATGTTGAACAACCACTGCTTGTGAACCACAGTAGTGGAGAGAAACATTCAAGCTCTAAAGTCAGTACATAAGGCAAAATTTAGGCAAGTTGTTCCCTTATATTTTCCTGAGTCTTTCACATAAATAGAATGTCTCTTTTAATTAGTCTAATAGAGATAATCTTTTTCCTTATTCTCAGTTTTGGTTTCAAAAGATAACCATTTATTTGATGGATTAACAAATTAATTTGATGTCTTGTGTTTAGAACGCTTATCATTGAATGGGAAGAGGTTGTTTTTATTTTAAAAGGCACACACAGCATGGCATAATGTTTACATTATAAGAGTCATAATGCCTCCCATCCCACACTTCCTCCAAGGCATGTTCTTTATAAATGGCAGGAATAATTACTGGCGCTATTAAATTCTATCTCACACTTTTTCTATTTTAAAAAAGTTATTTGACTACTATTGGGAAAATATAATTAAAAAGAAAATCTTCTCTCAACCCAGAAAAATATCTGTACACAGGTAGAAGAATAAGAAGACAATTTTATTACTAAAAGAATATTAAGCCAAAATGTGACGTGCATCATAGGCAATCCAGTATGAGTTTTCAAAGACAGAAAGAAATCTTACACATGTATATAGCCAAGCAGATACAATCTATAACAGCGGGTCCTCAATGTAAACAATTACTAGTCCTCAAGTAAGAAGACTTGAGGGCACCATTTGTTACACACCATAGTTTATTATAAATTCATTTGCTATTTGGGGCGACTATCTGGGTTTGTTATTTGGCTTTGGCTTTATCCAAAGGAAAAATAAACTTTTCCTGTTTTCATGGCAAGAGACAGTTTTGTTATATTGAATGAACTGCCCTTGATGTTAGGCTTTTCCTGTCCCTCAGAAACGGGGAGACAGGGGTACTATCCTCCAGGATGATTATGTTTTTTAAAAATAAATATGAGGTCACTGACAAAGAAATTCTTGGGTGTTAAAGTTTGCAAGAGACTTACTTAGCTTATATATATTTGAAAAAGACAGAGAAAGAACTTAAAACTTTTCTAAAGTAAACTTTAAGAAAGAGGAAAGATGGTTTCTTCGCTGTTTTCAACAAGAAAAATGAAGTCTCTTACTTTTAACTTCTATTTTTCTTTACACTAAAAAAATCTACTTTCATAAATTTTATCAATTTGTAAAGTTAAATTTAGTCTATTAGTTCACAGATTGTAGAACTGAGGCCTAGAGAGCCACAGTGACTTTCCTAATATCTGACCAGCTGGTTAGTGGCAAAATCTGAAACTCAAATTTTGATTTTTAAATTTCCTATTTAATAGATATGCTAAAACATGCATCAGCACAGTTCTTTTTTAAACTTTCTCATATGTTTAATACAGAAAGCATTGTTTTAATAAGGATTTTCATTTTTAGGTATGGACATCAAGGGAGCCATGCAGTGAATGCATGGCTATGAAAGGTGATTATGGGGATGAAGTTGTCTCAGTCAACATCTCTTCTTGAACGTGTTTGTTTTTAAAAATCTAGAAATTCCCTTTTAGTTATTATTTAAAATTTGTAATCTGATTTCTTTATACACACACCATCACACATACAACACATAATTTTATATAAAGGTAGCGTAGTATTTTTCCTTATTTGTTTGCCTTCCCCACTCATAAATTCTATTTACAGCCCTTCTCTGCCCCCTATTAAATCATTCTCTTTCAAATTTCTCTCCTTACTAATACAATTCTATATAGGCATAAACATACACAAAAAGATATGTATACACTCATAGAACCTTATTCATTATGACTAGTTTTCATAAATGCATCACACTTTTGATCCTCTTTCTTCTCTCACAAAAGTACCACACAGGAATCCCTCCAAGTCATGTGCTGTACTCTGAATGATGTATTATTTAACCGTAGTATACTATACCATGTTCTCAAAGAAAATCAGAGCAGAATAGCATTTAAAGAGGTAAAAACAAATAGTATTCAGGAACTATTGAAATAGAAGAAAAGAGACCTTGTTATAAACCGTGCATAATTTGGCTGGGCTCAGCGGCTCATACCTGTAATTCCAGCACTTTAGGAGGCTGAGGAAGGTGGATAGCTTGAGCTCAGGAATTCAAGACCAGCTTGAGCAACATGGTGGTATTTATACAAAAATATAACCATCTCTACAAAAATACAAAATTTAGCCAAACATGATGGCATCCACCTATGGTATCAGCTACTCAGGAGGCTAAGGCATGAGGACAGCTTGAGCCCAGAAAATGGAGGCTACACTGAACTGTGATCACACTACTGAACTCCAGCCTGGGTGGCAGAGTAAGACCCTATCTCCAAAAAAAAAAAAAAAAAAAAAAGGGTACTGAGATTAATCCCCAACACGTCATAATCAAATAAGGATTTGTAGCTAAGGAACAGGATGAGGATCAGTGATACAAAATTACTAGGAGAAAGCATCAGGGTTAAGATGGGATTCTGGCTAACCTACCAGGGCACTTAGATATCCTTGGGGTGTTTGTGGTGGTTAAGAAATTTGATCAGATAAGGAGGATGATCAAATATTGAGGGTGGACGTTCTCGTTAATGACTTAGCAAGATTCTTTTTATGGCTAGGCAATGCAGACCATGGACAGATGGATGACCATATTTGGGGTGTAATTGAGAAGAGGGCGTAGAGGAGCCTGACTAAAATGTGGCCAAGAAGACAAGTCTTTGTCAATGTATTCAACATAATTTATTCAGACATCTTATTTTGTTTCCAAATATTTTTATCTCTGACTAATGCTGCTTTAAACTTATTGTATTAAGGGCTAGAACTTCTAGAGAAGAAGGGTTATATATTTTAATTTGAAACCATCTTTTCAAAAGTCCTCTAATGCCACAATCTTTGACTGTACATATATGAGAAACCCTCCTTCCCCATTAGAGACTTTTCTCGACATCTTTACCTAGGGACACAACTAATTTTGCCACACATCTACAATGTCTCTGGGAGATTCTCTTAGTTGGCATTATCAGACCTTGAAAGAAAAATATACAAATATTCGGGTGGTCACATTGAGTGTTGGCTCTGATACAAAGAAATGTGTCTGAAAAATAGTAGCTTCAGATAGCACAGAAGTCACTTAACAAAATTATTCATGGCTTTGTACCAAGTCACAGAAATTTTATAGTTTTATGATTTTCTTGTGGATAGGTATTGCAAATGTTTTCCAGGAAACAATGACGTGTGGTCATCATTTTAATATACTAGCCAAGCCAAATAGAAGTCACTCTTATTCATTCTCCTTGATTGTGAATTAGTAAGAATCTACACCTTGGAATATCTTTGGCAATTGAAGAGAGAACCATTTAAATATTTTTTCTTTTTGATGTGCTTTTGGGTTGAAAATCTGCTTATATAGTGAGCCCTTTGTATCTATGGGTTCAACTAACCAAAGATCAGAAATATGGCAAACAATAGGAAAGAAAAATTAATACATGCCAGACATGGTTTGTATTATGATTCCCTGTAATCCCAGCACTTTGGGAAGCCAAGGTGGAAAGACCACCTGAAGCCAGGAGTTCAAGCTACAATGAACTAAGATACACCACTGCACTCTAGCCTGGACCACAGAGTGAGAATCTGTCTTTAAAAAAAGAAGAAGAAGAAGAAGAAGAAGAAATTACAACAATAAAAATAATACAAAAGTCAATACAGTACAAAAAACTACTTATATAACATTTACACATTGCATTAGGTATTGTAAGTAATCCAGAGATGATTTAAAGTATATTTGTTGGGGAGTAGAGGGCGAGAGGAGGGAAGAGCATTAGGACAAATACTTAACGCATGCAGGACTTAAAACCTAGATGATGGGTTGATAGATGCATCAAACCACCATGGCACATAAATACCTATGTGACAAACTTGCATGTTCTGCACATGTATCCCAGAAGTTAAAGTAAAATAAGAAAAGAAAATTTGCTTTTCTTCATATTTGAAGAAATATATAATTTTTGAGTTGCATTGTCTTCTCATAGCCATATAACAAAATATACCTCCAGGAATCTGAATCAATTGATCTGCTTGGGTTGGTGGGAAAGTGTATGCCAAGAACAAAGATTTGGTATTAAGTAGTATTAAACTGTTTATTCTGCCCATAATTAGAAATGGAAATGTTTGTTTTCTGAAACCCTTTCAGATAAATGATAATAAAAATCTTCCTCAGCATGGGCTGCATGCACCATCCCTCACCCCTAACCCGTACATTTATCTACAACAGCAGAATATATGCATGGAGTTTATCTAAAATATTTGTGAGCTGGGCATGGTGGCTTGCCCCTATAATCCCAGCACTTTGGGAGGTTGAGGTGGGCAGATAACAAGGTCAGAAGATCGAGACTATCCTGACTAACAGGGTGAAAACCCCAACCCTGTCTTTACTAAAACTACAAAAAATTAGCAGGGCATGGTGACATACACCTGTAGTCCCAGCTACTCAGAAGCCCGAGGCAGGAGAATAGCTTGAACTCAGGAGGCAGAGGTTGGAGTGAGCTGAGATTGTGCCACTGTACTCCAGCCTGTGTGACAGAGAGAGACTCTGTCTCAAAAAAAAAAAAAAAAGAAGAGAAAAGAAAAGAAAATATAAATATAGATAGATACTTGTAGCAGGATTTTGACATGCTCATGGATCCTCCAATTTTCTATCAAAATGATTCGATTATTCAAACATTACGAGAAAAACATACAACTTAAGGGGGTACAGCTTGAGAAACTTGATAGCCTGGCTGCTAGAGATGGAGTCCCCTTGGAGGCATGACCTTCTGTGCACAACCCTGATGAAATTTTAGGTCTCCATCACAGAGACTGACACAGAAAGCTGTGCCCTTGCCATAGGACCAACAGTTTACACTAACTGTCCAAAGAGCCCAGAGAGTCTATAGGCCCCTCTACACACTTGCACTAAAGACTCTCAGTCTATTGGGCTTTTGAGAAACAGAATATCTCCTAACTTCTAAACCTCTGAGAGACACAAGCAGGACCTGAGGAGTTGCTTAGGTAACTGACATTTACTTACCTCTACTGACAATTCTGATACATCTGTATGTACATGGACAGGGTGAACAATGAAAAATGATGTGTAATCAATAGAGTGAAGAAAAGACATATGCATAAATTATATGCAAATACTAGTCATTGTATATAAGGCCCTTGAGCATCTACAGAATATAGTATCCAATCCAAGGAACAACTATATGTGCGTGTGTGTGGGTGTGTTTCTAAGTATATCTTTGTTGGTGAAGAGGAATTCATAGAGGAATTCATATTCTATAGAAAGTAATTCAAATTTCTGACTATGTCCTTCAAGAGTTTTGATAATTTGAACCTCACAAAATTCTCCAGATTTTACTTTATTTAGGAGAGCTCAGGGAGTATCCTATATGCAACTTAGACTACATTGTTTGCTTGCTGATTTATGTAATTCACATGAACACAGCACTTTTTTTTTTTTGAGACAGAGTCTTGCTCTGTTGCCAGACTGAAGTGCAGTGGCATGATCTTGGCTCACTGCAATCTCCACTTCTTGGGTTCAAGTGATTCTCCTGCCTCAGCTTCCCAAGTAGCTAGGGCTACAGGCAGACGCCACCATGGCCAGCTAATTTTTGCATTTTCAGTAGAGACAGGGTTTCACCATGTTGGCCAGGTTGGTCTCAATCTCTTGACCTCGTGATCTGCCCGCCTCAGCCTCCCAGAGTGCTGGGATTACAGGTGTGAGCCACCGTGTCCGGTGGAACACGGAATTTTTACATCTACATTGTTATTACTTATATTGTCACCTGTGCTTAGACTTCCTTTCCCCTTTAATACATTTATTCATCCTGTGCACGATTCAAGGCCCAACACAAACATCTTTTCTTCCATGAAATTTTCTGTGACTTTAACTTGAAGGTGATTTCTTCTAATGTCTTAGTCTTGTCACATTCTGTCACATATTATCCTCATTTCAATCTTTGTTTTATATTACATAAATATTTCAAGCCATTTGATGAGTGATAATTCATTGCTAACATTTATATATATATAAACATTATATTTTTTTTCAAAGAGCCCTACATGTAGGAGGATCCAATAAAAATGTACTAGTTCATTATTTATAAAGGGACTACATAATCTAATATTTTTTCATCAGTGATATCTAGGGTTGAAGACTATTTTCATGGTTTACTATCTGTCTTTGGAAAAATTACTTCAATTTTGAATCTCTACTTTCTTGCTTATAGAATGTCTATAACACTTATATTTCTGAATGATTATGAGAATTAAATGATATGGTTAAATTTCTACCACATGCCTGATATATATACTTGTATACATTATATATTACTGTTTAAAAATAAAAAATAAAATGAAGCTATAGTTATGCCTGCTATAATAAATGATAATTTAAAAGTAGACAGAAATGTTGAAGACAGGCTGAATGGAAGTTTGTATTTCTACAATTATTGTTATTGTTACTCTATTTCTTTGGGAAAACTAACTCTTGAGATATCATGGCACTACTCCAGAGCTTTGAATTTTATGAAATTTCTATCCAAGGAAGGCATTCAACATACTCTTGGAGGATATTTTCATTAAAAACTAAAACAAAAGCAATGAAGATGAAATTGAAACATTGGAAGACTACTTCATAATAAGCATCATTGAGTCCATTGTATCTGCATTTAAAATAAACATTTAGAAATATTAATTATGGCAGGACAGACATCAAAGGAGTGAAAAGAGTCAGGAAGGGTTCCAAGAATGAGGAGGACAAGTCACAGGATACAGAAGCCTGTTTATCAACACTTCTGCTGGTCCAAACAAGGATGATGAAAACATCAAATTAAATAATAATTACTAGAGGCTGGGGGAGGTGGCTCTTGCCTATAATCCCAGCACTTTGGGAGGCCTAGGCAGGTAGATCACCTGAGGTCAGGAGTTTGAGACCAACCTGGCCAGCTTGGTGAAACACCATCTCTACTAAAAATACAAAATTTAGCTGGATGTGATGACGGGCACCTGTAATCCCAGCTACTAAGAAGGCTGAGGCAAGAGAATCACTTGAACCAGGGAGGCGGATGTTGCAGTGAGCCAAGATTGCTCCACTGCGCTCTAGCCTGGGCTGCAAGACTCTGCCTCAAAAACAAAATTAAATAATAATAATAATAATAATTACTAGAAAAAATGAACAAGTGACTGCTTTCAAAAATCTATAAAGGCTGTTGTGCAACAATTAATTAAATAAACTAATGATTAATTATAAAATAAAGAAGTGGAATGAATATATGAAATGCATATTAAGAAGAGGCATGAACTTTATAGTTCTAGGAGGAGGAGATTTCATGGAAAAAGTGAAATGAAGTACTTTTTCTAACTAGATTGATAAACAGAGTAGGTAAAGGAATTCTAGGCTGATGTAACCATTCAAGCAAAGTCTAGTAGTGAAAATTTATTCAGCTAACCTACAGTTATTAAGGATCTCACAATGTGCTGTCAAATAAAAACAATGTAGTCTTAAGTTTTTTTTTTTTTTAATTTAAAAAAACTTTTAGGTTCAGTGTTACATATGGAGGTTTGTTACATAGGTGAACTCATGCCATGGGGGGTTGCTGTACAGATTATTTCATTACCCAGGTATGAGTAACCAATAGTTATCTTTTCGATTCCTCTTCCTCCTCCCTTCCTCCACTCCCCAGTAGACCCAAGTATCTGTTGTTCCCTTCTTTGTTTTCATGAGTTCTCATCATTTAGCTCCCACTTATAAATGAGAGCATATGGTATTTGGTTGTCTGTTCCTGTGTTAGTTTGCTAAGGATAATAGCCTCAAGCTCTATCCATGTTCCCATAAAAGATACGATCTCATTCTTTTTTATGACTGCATAGTATTCTCTGGTGTTTATGTATCACATTTTCTTTATTCAATCTGTCATAATGTAGTCTTAAGTAAGAAAATGATTTATTCAAAAAGCTATTGCAGTAGAAAGAACAATTCAAGCAGACAGTCTTTCAGCATTTTAGAGTAAAGGCTTTCCTTTATGGAGAGAAAGAAAACAGGGCTATCAAGAACTGGATGTGGGGAAAAGAGTGAGCAGATTGTGTTGCCAAACAATTGAACAGGAAATGTTTTACACCATAAGCTAATTAACTAATTGTATAAAATGATTGTTAAGATCTCAGAATGGTTGTTAAGGTCGTGTTCCGTGTTCCAGTACTTGCTTAAGTTCATAATGCTTGTTGAAACCCAAGGTGAGACGGCCTTCACAGGCCTGAGAGAAGGAGAGAAGCTAGACCAAAAAGCTTGACCTCTTTTTATCAAATCAAGTTAGCAGTCCTTTTGTGCAGATTACTCAGCAAAGCAAAAGTTATAGCTAATTATTTATGAGACAAAGATTGGGAATTTGGAGTGTCTGTTAGTGACACTATCACAGGTAAATAAGGATGTCATCCATCAATCTTATCTAAGTTATATGGCAAGGACAGTATTTTGCAGTACTGTATTTTTGGAAACATAAAAGTTTTGAGAAATTTCTTAACCATTGGTGATTTCCAGAAGCACAGGGCTCAGATATAGTTCAACATTATCAGTACAAAACACTGTGCTATTATCAAACAACATTTCTGTAGTCAGAGTTCAATTTTGTGGTAAGACACATACATAAATAATATACTATTATAATACTAGAAAGTTTTAGAGAGACAGAGAATATAGAATACCTTGGCAGAAAAATAAGGATTGAAGAGACTGACTTGACATATTTGGAGATTTTGTGCTGTGAAATCAAGAGTTAAAATTTTATAAAGAGTATGATGGTGTGTTGACGTTCTTAAATACTAGGAAGTATTTAAACAAATGATTCCTCAGGGAATTCATTTTAATCTTAGATCCAGTTTATTCACAGGAATTAAAATAGACAAAGCACATTTAAATATTTTCAAGAAATTCTCTTTGATAATTAATTAACTGAGCACAGGATATATAAGAGGAAATAGATGGAAGCTGAACAAAGGAAACTGAAGGATAATAAAGATGGATTCAAGCCTCAGGGCAGATGGCCTTGGCCTACTGATTTTTTGAACTGTAAGTTGATCCAGTTAGAATTTTAAGTTAAAAAATATAATTTGCATTACATTGATTAGAAAAGCAAAAAAAATCAATTAATATGTTGCTATTATACAAACATTCAAATAGTAAGAACCTGAAGTAGGATAGTAAGATTGGGTAGAGTCAAATAAAAGTGTTCATTATTTAGGATTGGTGAAGAGATGGGATTTGATTGAGCAAATGTTTATCTTTGATAGCTAAAGAAAATAATTAGCTAAATCATGGCCCCAAAATGTCCATCTTTAGTGAAATTGAACAAACTTGTCAGTTTTACTGCTGACCAATCTTCCTGCTGAAGGCAACAGAAAAATTGAACACAATTCACAATAATAATTCCTTTTAAGGCTTTGGAGAACTATCAATGCATAAGGTAGCAAGTACTCAAAGGGCAGATCTCCCAGAAATAAAATATAGAGAAGTTAACTCAGCATTTGGCACTATGTAGTACATTGTTTGCAAATATGCCCATAACTTTTCTCCTTAGATCCGTGTACACTTACTTTATGACTTTAAAGCTCTTTTCATCAAAAAGTGAAGTATATTTCTCTGACTCTTGAATCTGGCCTAAACTTGTGACTTGCTTTGTAACCAATACTATATGGTAGAAAGGATGCTATTCTAAATCTCAGTCTAAACATGAAAATTATTCCCTGACCTCTGTGAATTCTCTTAGATCCCTTGCAAACTCGTATATGATCCAGTCTAGGCTAGCTTGCTGATAAAGTGAGATATATGATCCAGTTGCTTTCACTGCTAAACTGATAGCAAATCAATCATAGAAGTGGAGTCACTGGCTGACCAACAAAAGATCACACATTCAAGAACAAGCCTAATCAAGTTAGCAGCCGAGATAAGCTCAGACTAACACATAGAATGATTAAGTAAATAAATGACAATAAAATAGACAAATTCTTAAAAATTATGTAATTTATTGGCTGTGAAATGAGAACAATTAGAATATTTAAATATTTACATCTCTATTAAAGCATTGACTAAATAATTTTCCACAAAGGAAATTGCAGGTCATATTATTTTAGTCATGAATTCTCCTCATTCAAGGAAGAAAGATTACCAGTCTTATGCAAATTCTTTCAGATAATAGGAAAAAAGAAAATATTTGTTTCATGAGCCAAACATAACTTGGATACCAAGCTTTACAAGGATAGGAGAGAGACATTTACAAATGATTTTTTCTATGAAAATAAATGTAAAAATCATAAACAAAATATTAGCAAACTAAATTTAGCAGAACTCTACATGAAATTATTTATTTTGATGTGAAATTAATTTAATGTAATCATTAATCTTACATGTGAGATGGATCAATGCAATGCAGTACATTAATAGTATAAAAGAAAAATGTATGTGATCACTTGAACTGATACATTTATTAGACAAATTTTTGCTCTACTGATACTACATTACAAATTACTCCAAAAGCCTAATGACTTACAAAAATGCACACTTATTTTTCAAGCTCATGTTGGGAGCTTACTGCTAGTGTTTCTGCTTCAAAGTATGGATCAAATTCAGATCTGTTCTCTTTATTTACTTTTTGAAGATGCCGAAGTTGAAGTAGTTATCTAGGGTTATCATTTTACATGGCCATTAGCATGAGAACAAGAAGCTAAGAAAAATAACAACAACTTTTAAAGTCTCTGATTAGTCATGTCCATTATCATGCCTTTGGAGTGTCACATGACCAAATGAGTTACATAGGGATTTCTATTCTGCTTATATTTGCAGCATAGTAAATGTAGGAGGAAGAAAGGAATTGTAAGCAAATAATAACACCTACCACAATGAAGAAAAAAACATTTTATAACATCAAATTTTATTTATGATTAAAATTAAATGATTAAGAAACTAGAAAAGGAACATTTTACATCTGATAATATAAAAGAAAAAGAAGAATAATATTTACTACAAAAATTCAAAATACCATGTTTGGGGTGAAATATTGAAAGCTCTTTCTCCTACAATCTGGAATAAGACAAAGATGTTTATATTATGAATTCTGTTGAGCACCATGGAACAGGTTTTTAACTCTTGATAATAAATTAGGATATAAAAGAAAAACTATCATTCTTGCAGAAAGAATGATTGTGTATATACAAAATTCAAGATTCTAAATATAAGTGGTACAGAAATGTAAGTAATTCACAAAGAGATTGTGCACTGAAAACTATACAATACAGTTAAGACAAAATGAAACAATCTCTAAATAAATTATAGTATATGGAATGTTTATGAAGCAGAAAACAGCATTTTTAAAATGTCAATGTAGTCAACTAAAACCCAAACAAGATTTTATCTTGTTGAAATTGACAAACCAGTTCTAGAATGTATATGGAATGCATTCAACCGTGAATAGGCAACACAATCTTGAAGAAAATAACAAAATTTAAATATTTAGACTGTTGGATATCTATATAGTTTTATAAAGCTGAAATAAATAAGAAACAGTGACACTAACAAAAGGTTAAACAAATAGATCAATTTGATCAATTAAATAATATAGAAACAGACACTTTTTTATTTATAAAATTTATTTATAAAAATTGACACTGCAAAATATTGGGATTTAATTATATATTCCCATGCATTACAGAAAAAAAAATCCAGGTTGTTTGCAGATTTAAAATGTGAAAAGTGAAATAAGTAAATTAACTAATTACTTAATACATAGGCTCCTAGAAAATATAGTAAGCCAACTTACATTTCTTAAATTAGGCCTAAAAAGGACAAATCCTGATATAAACATTAATTTGGTCTATATTTGTATTAGTCCATTTTCATGCTCCTGATAAAGAGATACCCTAGACTGGGTAATTTATACAGGAAAAAGTGTTTAGTGGATTTACAGTCCCCTGGGCTGGGGAGGCCTCACAATCATTGTGGAAGGCAAGGAGAAGCAAGTCAAGTCTTACATGGATGGCAGCAGGCAAAGAGGGAGATCCATCAGCTCTTATGAGACCCAGTCACTATCATGAGAACAGCATGGGGAAAACCTGCCTCCATCAACCACATCCCACCATCTTCCTCTCATGCCATGTGGGAATCATGGGAGTTACAATTCAAGATGAGATTTGGGAGGGGACACAGCCAAACCATATCAATACTTATATTATCAACAATCCTTCATTAAAAGATACCATTAAGAGATTGAAAATTCAGGGCCAGGAACAGTGGCTCATGCTTGTAATCCCAGAACTTTGGGAGGCCAAGGTGGGCAGATCATTTGAGGTCAGGAGTTCTAGACCAGCCTGGCCAACATGGTGAAACCCCAACTCTACTAAAGATACAAAAATTAGCTGGGCGTAGGTGTGTACACCTGAAATCCCAGCTATTTGCAAGACTGAGGCAGGAGAATTGCTTGAACCCAGGATGTGGAGTTTGTGGTGAGCCGATATCATGCCACTGCACTCTAGCCTGGGCAATGCAGTGAGACCCCATCTTAAAAAAGAAAAGAGGGGGAGAGATTGAAATTTTAAGCAGCAGAATAGGAAATTCTATTTCAATACATTTAATCATAAAAGGGCTCATGTGTGGAATGTGTAAATAACCTCCCATAAATCAATAACAAGCAATGGGCAAACTAATAGAAAAAGGGCATAAGTTATGAACAAACATTTTACAAAAGATATATTAATATCATCTTTAGTAACATGCTCCCTTTATGAGTCACCAACCAGGAAAATTCAAATTATAGCTAAAATGAGACACTTATACCACTACTAAAGTTACTGAATTAAGAACAAGTAGTAATAACACCAGTGTGGATAAGAATATGAAGCAATTGGAATTTTCTACCTCTCCTACTCTGCAACTGATTTGAAAAAATTTTTTGGCTGTTATTTGCTAAAGTAGAACATATGTATGCTCTATGATGCGGCAGTTCCATTCTTAGATATATACCCAGCATAAATGTGTTTATATGTTAACCACAAAGCATATGAAATATTCATTGCAGCATTACTCATAACAGTCAAACACCGGAAAAAGACACAAGTGTCTATCAACACTAGAAAAGACAGATTGCTGTACAGTTATTCACCACTATACTGTGCAGTGTTAAAAATTAATAAACTGACTGGACATGGTGGCCCATGCCTATAATCCCAGCCCTTTGGGGAGCTGAGGCAGGAGAATTGTTTGAGGCCCAGAGTTTAAGACCCTGCTGGGAAACATCATGAGACCCCACCTCTACAAACAATTTTTAAAAATTCACCTAGAGTGGTGATGTGGGCCTATAGTCCTAGCTACTCAGGAGGTTGAGGTGAGAGGATGGCTTGAGCTCAGGAGTTCGAGGCTATGATTACACCATTGCACTCTAGCCTGTGTGACAGAGCAAGACCCTATCTCTGAAAAATAAATAAGAATAAATAAATAAAAATCTTTTTGTAAAATATGAAAAATTTTTACAAGCGATATATTAAACAAATCAAACAAAGACATTTGATGTATATCATTTATATATAAATAAATTTCAAACATAAGCAAACAATTATAAGTCATAGAAATCTGAATATTGGTTATATTTTGGGAGGAGGGTAAAGGTAATGAATGGGTGCAGTCAAAGAAAACTTCTGAAGTTAGTTTTCTATCTCTTAAATTTCTGATACCTTTAGTTTGCAATACTTCAAGTGTGTCTTTGGATTTTTGTTTTTCTGCATGAGTGTTGTATCTTAATACAATTTATATATGAAAACAATGGACTAAGAAAAATAGTATCACTTTAAGATTACAACAAATATTGTTTAATCAAGGACAAGCCAGGTATGGTGGCTCTCACCTGTGATCCCAGCATTTTGGGAGGCCAAGGGGGGCAGATAGATTGAGCTCAGGAGTTTGAGATCAGCCTGGGTAATATGGGGAAACCCGATCTCTACTAATAATCGAAAAAAATTAGCTGGCAGTGGTGGTGTGTGTCCAAAGTCCCAGCTACTTCAGGAGGCTGAGGTGGGGGGATTGTTCGAGCCCAAGAGGCAGAGGTTGCAGTGAGCCAAGATCACGCCACTGTACTCCAGCCTGGGTGACAGGGCCGGACTCTGTCTCAAAAAATCAATTAGCTAATTAATTAATTCGTTAAAGTTAAGGACAAGATAGAAGGTATTCTGTCACTTCTTCTATTTGACATCATTTTGGATGTCTTAGGCAATATGATTAGTAAACAAAAAGCAATAAAATTATAGCTATTAGGAAAAGAGATGATTGGTAAATTTAAAGAAGTTATTGCTACCACTTTAAAAAGCCAACAGAATAAACTGAGTAACTATGACAACTAATAAAGACGTTTAAGGAGGTATCTGGAATCAAAATTGACTTATAGACAGTAACTTTAAAAATGACTATCAAGAGCTATTTAGATAATTAGATGGAGAAACCCATCCACAATGATAGCAATAAATCTAGCAAAAAATGAGTAATGTAAAGAATTTCTACAGTTTTACGAAGTTGGTGGGAGTGTAAACTAGTCCAACCATTGTGGAAGACAGTGTGTCACTTCCTCAAGGACCTAGACATAGAAATTCCATTTGACCCAGGAATCCCATTACTGGGTGTATACCCAAAGGATTATAAATCATTCTATTACAAAGAAACATGCACACATATGTTCATAGCAACACTGTTTACAATAGCAAAGACGTGGAACCAACCCAAATGCCCATCAACAATAAACTGGACAAGGAAAATATGGCACATATACACCATGGAATATTATGCAGCCACAAAAAATGATGAGTTCTTGTCCTTTGTACATGGATGAATCCAGAAACCATCATTCTCAGCAAACTGACACAAGAACGGAAAACCAAACACCGCATGTTCTCACTCATAGGTGGGTGTTGAACAATGAGGACACAGGGAGGGGAGCATCATACTGGGGTCTTTTGTTGCGGGGGGCAAGAGAGGGTCTGCAGGGCGGTGGGGAGGTCAGGGAGGGATAACATGGGGAGAAATGCCAGATGTAGGTGACGGGGGGATGGAGGCAGCAAACCACATTGC